>VZRI01003078.1:93784-116607 GCA_013397515.1 Upupa epops
GGAACCACCTGCACTTTTGCATGCAGCCATCGAGCCAGTTCTTTACCCATCTAACGGTCCACCCATCAAACCCACGTGCTTGATCATTATGCGATAGCACACCTTTCTACACTGCAAGAGATCAGTGCCTCTTTACACAGACCTTCTGAGTGAGCAATGCAGCAGAGGATTAAATCAAGGCAAACCCTCAATAAATAAAAGCTGAATTAAATTAGTGAAGAGACATTATTACTTCAACTGTGGGAAATGCTACAAGCCAACCTATGGCTTTAATTTCATAGGTGTGTGTGCTACCTTGTGGCACAGAGTCTAAATTAGCATGGTTTATGTTGGAAGAAACCTTAAAGATCATCTAGTTCCAATATCCATACCAAGCTGGGACACCTCCTACTGGACCAGGTTACTTGGAGCCCAGTCCCATCTGATCTTGAACGCTATCAGAGTCAGAGCATCCACAACTTCTCTGGACAACCTGCTCCAGCAGCTCACTACCCTCATGCCCATCCATTTCCACACCCTCAGAGTTAAGAAGTACCTTATATGTAGCATAAATCTAGGCACCTTCAGTTTCAACCTGTTACCCCGCATCCTACCACTACAAATCCCTATAAAAACCTCCTCCAGCTCTCCTGTAGGTCCTCTCTTGATACTGGAAAACTGCTATAATGTCTCCCCACAGTGTCATGTCCTCTTAAGAGAAGGGAATGTTTCAGGTTTGTGGATTCATTTGGGGGCACCACAGTCTTCTCTTCCCCACACTGAACAACCCCAGTAACAGACTGGGAGACAGCAACTGCACTAAAGAGATCAGAAACAGGGCCAGCTCTATCTTGTCTCCAGTCTTCATCTTGGATCAGATTTGAGGAAGCAAGGAGATACCTCTTTCCCCAGTCCTGATGGCACCCATTTCCTATGCATGATTTGTCTAGGCTATGCAGGGCACTAAGGAAAGACAGAGGCTAAAAATGACCTTCAGTTTGTACTTTCCTTTCTCAGACAGGACCAAAACCAAAATGTTGTTTGGGTTACAAAAACCAAAATATTCAATAAGAGTAGAAAGCAGGAACAAAAGAAACGTGTATCTGTCCCCTGCCCACCTTCATTCACCCTTCACCCCATTTCTTAACTACCTAATAGACAGTGGAATGTACTTAGAAATAAACTGTAGAGAAGCACAAGGAAGGCATCATTTGCCCAGAAACCTGAGTCTTTAAATTCCCCCCACTAGGTAGGAAATCCTCCCTCTAAACTACTGGGATACAACACAAGGTGTGGTGGACAGACACAACAGAAATGCATAGCCTCAAGATTCACCAAGGTAGGGAAGGAGATCGTTTTGATTTAAAAGCTAAACTTCCACATGGGGAAAGATGAATGTGTTCTGCAGAGCAGTGAAAACTCCAGATGCAACGTTGTCTCTAGGAATTAAAAGCCGTTCTCAATGTGCTTCTCACAGCACCACCACCCTTATACTTTCAAAGGGACTATGATACCTGAATGATACCTGGAGACCAGAAGGCAGGGAGGGGGAGGATATTCTTATTAACATTAATGCATTTGTAGGAGAAAGTGGTCCAGTTACTCTGCAGGTAATGCCTGGTGCCTATTTTAGCTGTGATTCCTTCACAGTGAAAAAGTTTAAGAAGTTTTAAGAAATTATTTACTCTCAATTCATAATCTCGTTGAAAATTATTTACTGCTGATTTGCAATCACCTGGTGAATGATTTAAGAAAAAAAAAGGCAATCCATCTGAGAGAGTTTGCTTTTACCAGCTATTTTGTCTGTGACTGCTAACGGCCATCACAAGGTGCTGGGTCTTGACACCATCTGAGAGCAACAGATGGGAAAATCTAAAGCTACATAGAATCTGTCTATATAGGAAGACTGAACAGGAAGCCAACAAGGGTAGTTAAACCCCACTGCTTTTTCACACATTAAGGAGTATTCACAAGCCCCACTCAACAACATGAGGCTAGGTCTTTGAAGCTGATAAAGTACAGTGATCTTGGCATACATTTCACGGGCTCTAGCACCTTTTCTCCAAGATAAAGAAGGGGGAGCACAGAGACTGAACACTACCATGCCAGCGACTGTTAGCAGCATTGTGTTTGATCAGCTTCTCCTCTCACTTCCAGTGGACTTGCTGCAACATTAGGCACCTTATGAAGCAGGAGAATGGTGCTCCATGAACGTCAGACTCGCCCCTCAAGCTATAGAAGTTACTCTCTCTGCCCAAGCCCTGAAAAACACTATTCTTGCTTCTGAGCAAAAGCCTGCTAGGCTAGCTTAGAGTGGGAGCCTAAGTTGAAGTAATGGAAGTCATTTCCCTGTGAATCAGAACAACCTTTTCATGCTTTTCAAGTCAAAGGAAATGACCTCTAACTCCTTAGAGACCACTTTGTCCTCAGCTACCACCCTCCACTCTTCTGAATAAAAACAAAGCAGGAAATAGCACTGATGCCCAAAGAGCACCTTTTGACTGATGCCAAGGAAAGAAGTGACGCCACATCACTTAGTGGCACCTCTACTTCAGATGCTGTGATGCTAGGAGAAAGAGTAGAAGTACAGGTAACACAGAACATGCAAGCTCACACACCTGTTTTGGCAGTCCTGGCTGCTGGAGACCTTAGGTGGAATACCAGCACCTACCTAACAGATAATGTGTTGTCCATTACATGCAGCTCCCAGGGAGATTGAGTGCCTTTCCCTTTCATGACTAGCAGTCTCTCCGCAATTTCAGTCATCAGCTGAATCTATTCACACTAGTGTCATCTCTATTTTTCCTTCTCATGTTTCTTCCTGAAGGTATAAAAGATGACTCTCATCATTGCTGCTGGCTGTATGAGCAATTACTTGTACTGCACAAGTTCCACAACATGTTTTGCTGGAAACCCCCTGTACCAAACCTCTTCTTCTGGTAAATGGGACATCAAACCACCTCACACAGCCAGAGAATGAGCACCACACCAGTGAAGTCTCATTATAGAAGGGACAGGAGAAATTTCAGGAATAAAATATACTTGATTGGAAGAAGTAATTACTTTGCAGAGGTTTAAACTCTGGATTTGTAAAATTTTTGCTCTTTATTGTTACTAATAAAGTGATTATTAATAGTCATTACCTTATTGTGTTAATTATTCTTCTTTTCAACCCTCATTGTGAGAGTACCACACCAAGGCAGTGTATAAGCAAACTGCTGAATCCCTCAAGTTCCAAACACAGCTCAGATACTGTGAGAAAAGCCATGGCAGCAGATGCTATATCCACCTGCATTACTTACATATAGCTGACCAGGTACTCAATCAAACAAAAAGATACCACATACTCTTGTTTGTTCCCATTTCTTTCAACCTCCAGGACAGTTAGAAACTGAATATGCATTTAATCCTCTTTCACCTACTTTAAATTGAATGTGGATTTCATCACTTATTTGTAGCATACCTTCAAGTCCCAGACAGAAGATAGAATAGCTGAGTCCCTGCAGAGGTTTTAAGGATGCCAGCGGCATAGCATCCCACACCATTCACAAGCAAATTTTTCTAAGTTTTTCAGTTCCTCTGGGATGGGATACCAGTCCAATTATCCAGACAGTCCCAGACTTACCCTAACCCTCTCCTGCAGGCCTCATCAGGCTGCAGGTCCCTTGCCAAGCACAGCTCTGTTCTCATTCTCAACCCTGTGTGGCCACTGTCTCACACAGGAGAGGCTGAGAGAACTGGGACAGCCTGAAGCACAGGTGGCTTGGGGGGCCACATCATCAATACGACTCACTCCCAGTGAATCCCCGTCTCTATCCAGTCTTACATGGCTCCTTTTACCTCCTTTGTCTCCTCCATCCTTTGATGCAGGTCCACTCTCACTTTTTCCCAGGCATTTCCTTACATTAGTCACCTCCTTGATCTGTTCCCTCTCCTTGAACTTAAGCAGGATGTCTTGCTACTCCCTTAACTCCAAATAAGACATAAGCCACCCTAAGTGAGTGAGACACAAACCTGTACCCCTCCCCTACCACCAGAGACCAACATTATTAGCTTTGTCCTTGCATCTGCAGGAGACCTCTGGTCTTGTTCTGGTACCCGTTCAGCATGGTCTGTGCTGGAACAGCACATCACACAGCTTCATCACACATGATGATCACACATGAACTACAAAGAATGTGAAAACTCAGGAGCCTTTTCCTCTCCAAATTCTACTGTGCCTTTGCTGAGCACATGGATGGTTAGATTTGATTGTTCAAAGGCTCTTTACCTAACCAAATTCAAGTAGATTTCTCTCAAAGGTGGCAGGAAGCACACCTGTGTCACACAGACCACCCTTCTGCTGCACAGCACAGTGGAAAGGCAGCATCCAAAAGAAAAGATTTTCACTTTCAAACATGCAGGAAAACTTCATCTTACTCTCAAAAATAGGATGGACGCAGGAAAAATTTTCCAAGTCAGCTTGAGCTGGAATCCATGGACAGAAAAGTTTCAGCCCATCTATTTTAAAACCTGGATAATTAAGTGTGCCAAAGCAGACAACAACAGTCACCACAGTTATTTGCTGGGTAACAGCTGTAATCAGAGGGACTTTTAACCCCATTTACCAACAGAGAAAAAGGCAATTATATAAAACATAACTGAAATCACTGTAAACAGGAGCAGCACAAACAACCTCCTTGATTGCAGATTTTCTTTTATCCTAAAAATAACCATTATCTACACCAGAGATGATCTCATCAGGTTGCAGATTAACCATGCTGGTGGTACAGAAGCACTGTGGGATGGTGTGTCCCACCATGGTTACTACAGATCTGGCTGGCGCACTAGCCCTGGCTCTGTGCAGCATGAATGAGGTGAAGTTTGCGTGAGAGGCAGATCAAGTGCTCAGCGGCTCAAAGAGCAAGGCAGCTCTGCCAAGCAGGCAGTGTGCAGAGCCAGCACGGGTGTGCCTGCACTCCTGAGCTGCCTCTGGTCAGGAGTACTCGAGTGCACAGGGCAGAGACGCTTCAGTGACCCTGCAGTGTGCCAGCCAGGTTTGATAGAGCCACTCGTGAATCAGAGGGAGTAAACCATGCCAAAGCTCCTCTCCTCCTAAGCCAATTAGGTGTCCCTCCACGGTGATCCCTTGCATGCAGTACCTGGGAGAGCTTATCCTGAGTCCTAAGCAAACACAAGGAAGCCAGCTCAGGTCTAGCACTGCATCCAGACTACAAAGCCCTCTCCTGACCCGGGCTCTTGAGAACACATTACAATCATGACCATGACCCCAGTATGTACCAGTGGAACAACCCCCACCATGCCAAACACACAGTTTCCAAGGGGGAGCTTCCAGATTCATTTGTGCTACCCAGGACATATAGCATCTGTGGGCATGGTCCAGGAAATGCTATTCTGCATGACCTCAGTGTAACAAATGAAGCACTCTATCCTGGAGAGGATGAATAACCATTCCCTATGCAGCAAACCTCAGGAAAACACCAACTTCAGCCTTCTGCCCCAAGCCAAGCCAAGGTTTCCTACAGCTCTTTTCAGCCAGATGCTGGCTGGTCTTATAGGATTTCTCCCACTGTGGAAGTTTCACACCTTCCCCAATCACTCCTCTCCAATGGTTATCAAGCCCTCCTGCACACAGGAGACTTCCAAGGAAGATGCAGAACCTATAGAAGCTGATGGCACATATAGCACTCTAGCACCTGGGATTAAGACTGGAACTGTTTTGGTTTCTGCAGGAGAGCATGAGTACACAAGCAAAATGAGCCCTGGGAGCTTTAATAAACCATTTGCTATCCTTACATGGAGAGCAGCCCATAAGATAAACAACATCTTCACAGAGCTTCTGAAGTCTTATTCATGGTCTATTTGTATATCTGTACTGATGCTAGTGTAGATACATCGCCAGAGTACAACACACCCTTGTACATACTGACAAGGGAAAAACATTGCAGTTCTGCTTGGCTGGGCCCCAAGCTAAGACAGTTTTGCTGCAAACCTTTATCCTCATTATGTGTCTCAGGTCATGGTTACAGCAGTGGTAGTAATAAAGCACCAATATGAAATAGTCTTTCCCTGATGGCATCCCCAGAAACAAGCCTGTCATTTATTTCCTTGTGGTGAGGACAAGTCCAGGTGTGTGAAGGCATCATAGGATGAATAATCAACAGGGCAAAGATCAACAGGGCAAAGGCTGTGACCCTCCACCTCACATTCAGTCTACGCTTTCCTATAGTTCTTTTCAGGTAGCACCTCCTCCTGCCTTTCCCCAACTCCTGCTCCCATGACCGGTCATGGAACATAAGCCAAAGAGCGGGTATAAAATTCAGTTCCAGGACACCAGGACAAGAAAAGAAAAAGGCAAACCACAATCTGTAAGGTGAACAGAAAACACAGCATCAGCAAAATGCTCCGTTTCTCCACTGGAGAAAAGCACCCAAACAGCAGAGTTTCACTGCACTCTGGTAGGGAAAGAAATCCAAAACTCACACAAAGTGCTTCCTTGTCACTACTTCCCTGGAACTGACCACTGCAGTACAATAAAGACAAGGGTGTTTAGGCACACCCAGCAAGCCCCCTGCTAGTGGTCAACCCTGCAGTCTCTCTGCTTTTATCCTGTCCCCACTCGTGTTTTTATGCATCATGCAGACCTGTGCACCTTTCTACCCCAGTGTTATCAACGTACTTGTGCAATGACAACCAAAGTAGTCATGAACTCCTCCAGCTGCCACATCTACTTACTAAACCATCTGCAGGAGGAGGCAAGGACATGGAGTTCTTACCCATTTTTTGGGGGTGCTTGTTTACTCGGGGTATGTATATAACCACAGGCAAGATTTAAAATAAAAGCCTGCTCAAGCACACATACATATTCCCTCACCTCACAGAGAGGGCAGCTTCAGACCCTCACAGGTCCCACACTTCCCATGGAAAAAGTGTGCGTAGGCAGGACAGAGGGAACAGTCATGAGCAGAAGCTGTGATCTGACTCTGTCAGCAGATGACTTCTATTTGCACTCATTAGCACTGCCCTAGCGTGAGCTAACACCACCCCCTCGGGTAATTTAAATTTATAAAAAAAAAATAAAGAGGAGGAAAAAAAAGAAAAAAGCCCATATTTCTATATTTAGGAGGTTAGGATAATCGGGGTGGAAGAGCCCATCTGTTTGACATTCACTCCAGCTGCTGCGGATGCAGAAATTTGACTATTTTCTCTCCTTTTGCCTGTTTTGACTTGTCCTGACTGACTGCGACAGACACATAGAAAGCCTGATGCTTAGCCGCAACAACTCAGGTGTGAAACTGCCCCATCCCCTAGGAGTCACAGCAGAAGCAGAATCTTTGCCAAAGGAGCATAAACCAGTTATTAATTATTTTATTAACAAAACCATGTTTATAACACTGAAGAGGAACCAACACAAAAAGGCAGAAGATGAAATTTAGATCTCTGCAAAAGTCAGTTTTACGTAGGCAGCCACCCCTCTGCAACATCCTCCTTTTGGGAGAGCTCCCCATACACAGCTGGATTTCTGTGGGGTGCCACCTCATCAGCGGCACCAGCCAATGGCTGGAGATGTAGCCACACTTCTTCTCAGACTGATCTGTTCTGCCATTTTCATCCCAAGGCTCTATGAAAGCGAGCCCAAGCTAAATTCAGAAGTGGACTTTGATCTCCCCCACCTTCCTTAGTTAACCAGGCACTGGTCCCAAAATAACTAGGATGCAACTGCCTCAGGCAGTCTCCCTATGTTCTTCCTGCCCACAGCCCTTGCAGGATACAAGGTAAACCTAACGTGATACTACTTCGTCTGCCACGAAAGGCATCCCTGTAGTGTATAAGGACACGTGGCAGGCTGCTGGGTCCATTTGCTGTTTATCTTGTTTGGTATAGGTGATTGCTTTTTAATTTCACAATGTTCATCACTGAGGTCATTAGAGGTGTTGGGGATGAGCAGTAAGCCTGGATAAATTTTATGAGATTAATGTTCTGAAAGCCCTACAAACAGGAGGAAAGACTGCAGCTGCAAAATTCAGAATTCCACTGCTAGCTTTTCCTTGCAGGGAAAATTCCCCAGCCCTGGAACTGAGCTCACATGACAGGACGTGGAGAACAGGTGAATGAGGAGCACAGAGAGATAGAAACGTACATGAGGAAATGCATCAGTCCAAGGACTCACCAGTCCTTCCTGGAGCATACACCAACAGCCTAGCTTCAGTACTCCTTTCTCCTGCCCTCACCTTCCCAACCACACAGAGCTGAAACTGCCTCATTGGTTTCCCCATGTGTGAGATCCAAAACATTCCTTTCAGGAAAAGCCTTCCTTTCATGTACATTGTGTAAGTCATGTACACACATGTAGTATGTAATGAACACTGACAGACCGTGCTATGCAGGCTTGTCCTTGTAGTATATCTGGTCTGGGTTTGGGTACAGAGCATGGTTTGGATGCATTTCTGATCACGGTGGCATAAGAAACAACATCTTACTGCTGTGAGTCTCTGCTCCAAAGTAGTAATTATAGCTCTTGCAAGTCAGCAAAAACAGATACTCTTCCTCACCCAAAAGTCATAGCCTACTTCTGCAGTCATCTTCCACACATCAGGCACCACACGGAGATGCTCTTTTGATTCCCACTTTCCCTGAACACACTGTCCTGAGGTGTCTGTGCTATTCTGCTAGCTACTCTACTCAATATGCCCAAGAGCATTCATGGCTTACAAACAATTGTTTCCTTGGGACATAAGGTCCTGACATCCATCCCTCCTCTGAAAGGAAAGGACTCACCAACATTACTTTCATTTCCATAAATGTTATGGTATTAGGTGAACTGATGCAGGTAAGATACTCACTCCTACCAAGAAAGACAAGGCCACAACTCAATCCTCTACTGGACAGACCCCATACAGGTCAGCCTGAAGGTACAAATGTGATATTAAAGTCATATTGTTTAATATTAATAAATTAACTTCCTTTTCTTAGAGAGATAAGCCAATAAAAGCACATTGAAAATACTCTGAAATATAATATATAAGTAAAATAGGAAATAAAACTAACAGCTGGAGTAGTTTTAATTCTTCTCATTGTTTCCCCCAGTATTTAAGGATATTTAAGGGAAAAAAAAACCATGGAATGACATGTGTGAGAACTTCAGATGAACTGTCCTGTACTTGATGACATCAGAAATGCTGCAAACTAGCGCAATACTTGTGTCATCATCCCATCTCCAACATTTGAAAGACGTGTTACCCCATCAATGCAGATGAGGAAACCAAATTCTTTCCTATGTTCAACTTCATGAAAGACAGATTTGCTTTGTTGTGTATTTTGGCCCCTAGTTCAGCAAACCACTTAAACATATGCTGAAGTTCAGCATTTGCCACTCTGCCACTTATGCATCTACTCAAGAATACGCCTGAAGCCAAGCATATGCACAGCACACTGCTGACTGCAGAACTCGCCTCTTTCCCTTCATTTCTGCAACTATTCTAATTTAGTGACACGAACGTGCGAGGAAGTAACTCATTTTAAGTAATTTTAGTACACGCTGGCAAAAGTGAAATTTGAACTCGCCTGGCCACAGAAATAATCTGAACAGTTATTAAAATGTAGTAGCTAATTCTTGATACCTTTCAGAAACAGTTTAATTCTAGCAGCTACTTTAAAACAGTCAGCATAGTGAAATAGTACCAGAATGAACTTCTGCTTGGTATCTGTGCCAAGCAATCGAACCTAGAGCCGAAATACCTCTCTCCTCCAAAGGAAGAAAAAACCCCGCTCATAAGTGGCATGTCAAATATTATTTGTAGACACTATTCAGTAAGCAATTTCAAATAAGTAAAATGCAAAGAAACCACAGGATGTTCACAAACAATTTGCAAATAGAAATGGAAGAGGAATTCATTAAATAAATTATTTGCTATAAATTATTCACCTACCTCTAATCTTACTACCACTTAGACTATAAAATTCATGACATAGAAGATAAAGGATACATAACAAGGCATCATTAACTTATGCATTTCCCAGTGCTGCTTGATCTTGACTGTCCAGTTATATTATTACATTAAGATAACCTTTTGTCTCTAATGTACTTTGAGTGTAATACATTTTTGTTTTAAAAGCTGAGCTAAAGGAGAGCTGGTCTGATTTTAGGCTGTTACTTGATTTTGAGCTTCAAGGATGAATAACTCTTCAAATCTGAAAGAAGAGCCCTAGCTCTTCTCCGAGTAAAACCAAAGTGAATGGAAATCTTACTCAATTGGCTAATTTAATGACATTTCCATAATTTGAGGCCATTTTACATCAATTCACAGCGAGGAGCAGGCATTTTTTTGTTTGACAAGCCACATGTGAACATTTACATAAAGGTGAGAAATACAGAAGGCATGCATAGAGATCCAAGAGATCAGGGGGTTGTAGTAGTCAAACACAGGCAGGGGACAGTAGTGGCTCTCTGGGACACACTGACTCTGTACCAAATCACAAGGTCAGCAGCCTCCCTACCTGATTTTCTCTTCTCCTCTTGTAGCTGCAAGAGAAGGTGCCAGCTGTGCCCTGGCTATAGGAGCTATATGGCCAGAGGAAGAAACTCCATACTGCATTTTGCTTCTTTCTGGAGTTATTTTTATCCAAGAAAATAAATTCCCAGAAAGCATTCTCACTCATAACCAAAGATGAAGGCAGTATTTTCATCTTGTTTCTGTCCTGGCTCATTCTAAGTGGCAGACATACTCCACTACTTGTTTGGTGTCACTGCAGTTGTTTGGAGATGTCTTAAGCCATATTGGTTTACTTTTCATTGAAGTTACAACAATTGTCACTGAATTTCTCTCTCTGTAGAAAACTGATGCAACCTGTGGTTATTTGATTGCAGAGGAAGACAGTGAAAAAAGATTTCCTGTAGTTGTCAAAGTTATCTCCCAATTGTCTTTGGAGCAGATGCTGTTGCTGATGTTGGCAACAGGTTGCCATTAAACATTATACCTCATCATGCATACATATTTTTTACTCTTTGGAAATGAATAAAGGTTTTGCAGAGCTTCATCATCCTGATCTGAATTACAGCATGCTTACTTCTTGGCCCAGTGGATGTCAGATGCATCTATCAAGCCCCATCACAGCACAGAGTCACTACATATAATGTTATTACACACTAGTACTTCCACAGAACCGAAGAGTGCTTTAAAAGACCTTCAGCACAGGGTCAGAGGAGGCAAAAGCATAGGGTCCATTCACATCAGAGACCTTTTGAAGACTCTAGTAACAGCTCCTGACCCACAGACCTTAAAAGCTAAGTTTGCTTTACCATAGCAGTTGCTGCATCGTGCAAAGGTAGCAACTAGCTATGGCCCTGCTGACAGGATTGGTTCCTCTCCTTTACTATTTCCAATACTTTACTATTTCCAATACAAATTCCCATCAGCCAAGCTGTTTAACAGGAACCCAAGGGAATTGAGTGCCTTATTCCCACAGGCATATTATAAAATCCCAAGAGGCACCACAATTTTTTTCCTCCATTTCCAAAGTGAAGCCACAGCACAGATAGAGAAGGGATAAGGAGGAGAAGTTGGCCTGATAGAGAGTTAGGTTCCCTTCACCAGTGAAGGCAATTCTCCAAACCATAGGATGATCAGACCCACCCCTCTGTAGAGCAGTGTCCTGGCTAGCACATCACTATCCAGAGCAAAATCTCATGTGGAAACACAAACTGAAGATAGACCAGTTAGGCAGCAAAATATCCTGGGTACCTCAAGCCAAGCCTGTGCATTAAGCTATCCCCAGCTGATCTCAGAGCAGAAGCCAGTGAGACAACACTTCCTCCAAAATGTTCTCAAGTCACAGATGGTTTAAAATTGCCACCAGCATCACAGACTGCACCCAGTATATGTACAGGCAGCAAGCCAAAGCCAAGGAGGGCAGACATCACACATACGCAATCCCCTCCCTAGTGCCCTCAGGGCTACCTCACCAGTGGTCCTATGAATTACTTTCATTGTGAAGGTGGCCAAGGCAAGGAGGAGGGAAGAATCACACTCAATTTAGTCACTGCAGATTTTCTTTCAAGACTCAACAATTACCATCCAGGAGCTACTGCCATTAAAAATTTGGGAAGGAAAGTATTTACCAAGGCACTGACTAAATCATCAAGCAGCAAGCATGCTTGATGCATGGAGAAGGCATATGTTGGTATTCAGGAGATGGAAGCTCCAAGCAGGTTTGCCATGGGAATCCTGCATGACTGGAGGCAAGGCACTTCCATTCCATCTCCAGGTCTCATTGTTCCCATCAGCTGCATTGTGACCTAGATGACATGGCTGTTACTAAGCCAGTGCAGAGAAAGTTTGTACAAAGATTAGCTTTAAAGTCATGTGTGGGTAGAACGTAGCATAGATATGAAGCATTCAGAAAAATGTGGGCCTCCTTCACGTTCATCTCTTTCTGCAGAGAGGTTACTCAAAGCAAAAATAACATACCCTTCCTACAGAGGGAGCACACCTCAGCCACAGACAAATATTTAAGTCACTGTGCAAACAAAAGCCAACTTTTCTGCAAGGCAGCAAAATGGTGTCCTGCGTTACAGATGGAGAGAAAGACCATGACATCCAAAGTCACCCTGAAGCAAGGAAAAGGAAGTCAGCCATATCTCTGGGACAGATTTGGCTGTGATGTAAACACTGATGCTAGTCACACTCAAGAGTCAGGAGTAAATGACAAAGTTCTTATGTGCCTGACCTGGAGGTCCGTCAGGTGCTAGACTTATATAGGACAAGCACTCATATTCCTGCGTATCAAACAACTCTTTTCAATTCCCAAAGTGAACAGTAAGACACTGCAGCAGAAGCAACTCTCAAGAAGGACAAAACCCCTTTACAGTCATTTAATTTTGCAGCAGTTTTGGTTTGCTAAGCTATCATACTTTTACCTCACTGAGAGCGTCATATACTCCATTTTCCTTGTCTAGAGGATATCATCTGTCACTAGTGCCACTCACTTGTTGCTGAAAGCCTGTTTTCTATCCCCTTTATTTGCTTAAAAGTGGATGCATGGAGTCCCAGTGGCAGCAGGTGAGAAAGGATCCTGCATCTCCTAACCCCCAGTGCTCACAGCCAAAGAAAAAATATAGGAGAAAGACCCAAAAGCTCCAACACTTCCCAGCACCTGGTTTCTCCCTTACATGCATAGCACTGCTGCTACTGAATTACAGCCTCAGAAAAAGGAAAGGAAGTGGCCCAAAAGGCAGCTAGGAAACCCACTGTCCATTGGCTTCCCTCCATGAGGCAAGCGGGCTCCTTCTGCTGCAGTGACTTGGCAAGCTCACCCTGCTCTGACTCAGCACCTCACCGGGCACCTCCTGTCAGTTATTCCCACAAACTGCTGATGCTGGAAGGGCTATTTGCAATTAGGATGCAACACAAACCGGCGGCAGTGGGATGCTTCAGCTCCTTCCCCCCCACCACCCACCACCCCCATCCACCTGCAGTGGGTCCCTCCACTTCAGCCCTCTGGCTTAGGGTGAGGGAGTAGATTAATTAGTGCAAGAAGGCTGATGGTTGGGATAGCTGGGTGGGTGAAGTCTGTGCACATTATTTTGTGGGTAAACAAGCATCTATCATACATTGCATCCAAAGTATAATCTTAAAAAACACAGCACAAAGCATTAAGAAAAAATAGCAGCCACTGGGAATAGGGACAAGAGCAGTAAGAACAGATGAGACTGTGCAAAAAAGGTAACACAGAGCATTCCCCAAAGAATAAGCAAAACACAGCCTTACTGCAACTTCACGCAGCTGAGAAACACAAGCCAGAGAACCAGAACGCCCAACGCATTTCCAGCACAGGAGAAGCAAGCACTGATGAGTCCCATAATAGGGGCCCAGGGCACACCAGCTGTTTCAGGGGTGAAAGGAAGGGCTGCCCTTGACAAGCCAAGGACGTGATGATTCTGCAGATAGATTGAGGCTATTCTGTCCCTCTGCCAAGTAGCCAAGGTCCTCTCAACCTCTCCAAGCTAGTAAGCCCCAACACTGAGCCAGAAAGACGTGCAGGTTTGCAACCCAGGAGCTCCACAACCAATGAAGGTGTTTAGGCATCAGGCACCATCAGATAGCAAAGCTCAAACACATTCAGCTATGGAAGTAGCCCAGCAGCCACACAAGGCCAGCAGTGCCCCACAGAAGCCCTTTTCTCACATGGTTACACGGTCTACCATCCACCCTTCTCTCCTTCCACAAGGGTCAAGGAGAGCTTCAAACTCCTCCCACTGGCACAGGTAGCAGAGCAAGTGATGCCAGGGTGATCCAGCATTCCCTACAGGCCAACCCATAGACCTTTTAACCAAAGAGCAGGACTGTATTTTCTGAGATATCGCTTCAAAACCAAACATTTCACATAGTGCAGCTGCTGATAGACCTCACGGGAACACGTGTTAGAGCAGGCAGCATGAAGCTGAAGCTAAAGGCTCCACATTTTGATGCTGTACGCTGCATTGAACCATTCCCTACAACATGATGCAGCAACTGCTTTATATAGCACAGGAAAGGGATGAAATAGCTGTGCTTATGATGGTCAGAGAATCCATAGTCCATGGCTAGATGTGTCTCAGTCTGTGGACCCACAGCTGCAGAATTCATCACAGTACTGCCCTGCATAGAATTCTAATGTGGACAAAAGAGTAGAGACACCAAACTGCAAGATGATTTACACCAAGATCCCATTTAGATAGCCAGTGCTAAGAAGGAGTAAAGTCAACCAAACCCCAAATCTCATTACAGCAACCTGGATCCACCAGAGGCCTCCTGATCAGGAAGGGGACATCTACTGCATGGTGTGGAGTGCAAGCAAAGGAACAAAGTCAAAGGAAACAGAGGAAAAAAAACCAGTGACTTCAGCAACATGTACAGGAATTAGCTAAGTGTCACAGCAGGTTACACTCTTTAAGATGCTGCAAAATTCTAAGTAAAAGCTTGGAACAGTCAGTCCCAGGGCACCCAGGAGCTAAAACACTGCAACTGATGCACAAAGCAACCTGAATCACAAAGTAGCAGTGACCGCTACATAATCAAATTTAACATCCTAGCAAGAAAAAACGGTACCAGAACTTTGTATCACACTCCTTAAACATTGGGAAGCAGAGTTATAAGCAAAAATGATCACAGACCTGACTCCAAAAGCAAGGAAGTTAAAGTTGTGACACGGGCTGGTGAGGTGTTGAAGCAACCTCAGCATCGTCACTGAAGAAGTACTCAGTGCCCCTGAACAAAAAACATCCCGAGAAGCAAGAAAGCATATTGTATAGTCAAACAAAAGGAACAAGAAATCATTCAGTCTAAGCAGTTTCTTCGTAAGATGTTAGCTAGGAAGGCTGAGTATAAAACTGGCTTTTGCAAATCGGCCTTCAAAAAACAAACAGCAGATTCCAGAAGTGCTGAACAGTGGGAGAATGACATTTCTCAGGTGGATATGCTGCTAACAAAGACGTGCAAGCTCTTGCTAAGTCAGGTGTTTCTGGAAGTTAGCAATGTTTTCCCTAAGAGAGGGTACGGGCTAACCTGAAGTCATGGCAGGGATCATTTAAATGGGTCAAACTCCCCAAGCTCCTAAAAGTACAGGAGAGAAGAAAAACAACCTTGATCTCTGCTCAGAGGAACTCGTGACCCTTCAATCTGGATGAATTTTGGAAGGAAAAGTATGGGGCTAAATTATTAATTTTCAGTCACTTCGAAGTGAACCTGCTAAACCACCCTGGGCAGGCTGGCAGTTCAGTGCCAGCTTCATCCCTGGCTTGCCTGGGGTAGGGTCCCCCCCCCCCCCCCCCCCCTTGCCTCTCTTCTGTGTGGGGTTCATGATACCCAGGTTCAGGCATGTTTAGCCGAGAGCTTCTGCCTCAGTGTTTGGAGCCCAGGCTTAGAGACATGAGAGCCCCTCTCCTCCTGTCTTTGCTTTGGCTCTGATTACAAGGGATTACCCCCCAGGTTTCATACTAGCTCTGGGGTGGTTTAATCTTTTCCTTAATATCTGCAAGAGAGGCAGAGAGCTGGCAAAGTGATTTGGGCTGGCTGAGACAAAAGAAGATTGAAAGAGACTTCCAAAGGATCTGACAAAGCTTGGCAAGTGGGCAGCATAATGCAAGATGAAATTCCACATTACCAAAGGGACAGTAATAAGAACTTGAGAGAATAATCTGAAGTACTAATATACCATGGGGCTCTAATTCAAATGTAATCACTTGAGGAAACTATCTTGGTATCACTGTGAACAGCTCAGTGAAAACATCTGTTCAATGTACAATGGTGGTCAAAAAAGCAAGCAAGCTGTTAGGATTGCTAAAGGCAGGGGCTGCAAAAGATGCTGGAAGCATTAGAATGCCACGGTGAATACTGACAGCGCACACTCAGCTAGGATGGCTGTGGTTATTTCTTGCATGGCACACCTGAAAATACAAAAGGCACAGAAATACTTCATCATTCGCCTGTCAGTTACACTTACTGGTCAAGCACAGTTCAAACTTTGGTCCTTTCATCTGGAAAAGCATTTGAAAGAAATTACCAAAACCATATAGGAAGTGAAACTGGTCTTTCTATGGCTTTGATTTGGGGTTTAAGATAAAGGAAAAAGTTATTCAATACAACTAAAGGACAGGAAATATGACCAGATGTAAGGAAACTGTTAGGATCTTTCAATTCTTTTTCTGTTTTTACTTTTTCCTATTTATTCTAAACAAAGACCATACTTAACCACCAGGAATGGTTACCCCATGTTGTCATGAAGTCAGGAACACAACAGAAATCACAGAGGTTCATGCATTTATAAGGGTACTGGGAGCATCCACAGATAAATCAGGTAGAATGAAGAGTAAAGAAAAAAAACCCCCAAAAAAAAACGAAGAAAAGAAGTCTAGCAGCACCACACCCCCATGCTTTCAGGCATTAGCCAACTTCTAATTAACAAGGATTAGGAAGTAATCTCCCCAGTGGACATGCAGAGAGGGTATACCAACCCATTTTTCTCCTGGCAGATGCAGTTAGAACACAAGGCAAGGGGGAGCCCCCCACCTCAGCCAATACCACTCAGGATGCTGAGGTCTGGGTGACCAGTGAGACTGCACACAAATTCTTCTGATAGCTAAAGAGGATGCAGGAGGGAGCTCAGCTGTCCCAGCTTGACCTTGCTCCTGACAAAGAGGAAAGCTTAGCTTCTATTAACTTGCAAGTGGAAGGGGACTTCACTAAGCAAAGGAGGTAATGGACATTGTATTTGCTCCATACTGGTAGGAAGAACACATGAGACTTAGTGTTGTGGCAAGGAAGTGGAGCACAGGCAGCCCCTGAATGTAAGAGAATTGGCTTGAGCAGGCATTGAAGTCCAGAGCAGCACACTGACCTCCTCCTAAGGTAACCTGTAGTACTGGCATGGTACAAGAATCCTCTTTGCTAACTGTTTGGTACTAATTGCTCACTGTGGGAGGTTTGATACACCCCGTTGATGCATCCAGCACTGGCTATGCTGCCACAGACACACAGTCTGACCTGGTCCAGTTCTGCTTAGACAGACTGCCACAGAAACACACCACACACTGTAAACAATGTGTCATTACCTTCACAAAATGACATTCCTGTATTCAGTGTCTGGAGTAAAACCCAAGCCCAGATGTGACTGAATGAAGTTCAGACATCAGCTTTCTCCTGCTGATGCTTGTGAAACACAAGCCAGCTCATCATCTCAGAGCTAGGTTGACTCACGAGAATGTGAGGAAAAAAAATTGCACAAGATCATATCCCTAAGTAACAGATCAGATCAATACACTGCTGAAATTACTCTTGAAATTAAACTTCATGCAGATATGCAAATGCACAAGTACCACTGTGCTGCCAGGAGCAGAGCTAAAGTTCCACACGTGCATGAGAGACTGAGCTTAGTCTGCTAGTCCTGTTCTGACTTCTCCAGCAACATCTCCAGAAGGAAAAACAAAGACAAACCAAGGGGTTGTGTTTCTTTTATAGAAAACCATCTTAGTTTCCAAATTAGATTCTGCTTCTTTTGGTGCAAAGAGTATTTTACAGCATGATGGATAGTGAAAGGGCATGGGCAACGACACGTATATGTACACAGTGCTCGTATTCATGTGTCAAAGGGGGCAAAAATAATGGATAGAGCCTGTGCAGAGATACCACCAGTGGCTGCAGGTTGGGTTTTATCACTCTTATTTCTAAGTGTTTTGTAGAAATAAAATTAGCAATCAATAAGATTTTTACTGTAGATGCTTTCCCTAAACCAAAGCTTAAAAGAAAATCCCACCTTTGATAAAGTCATAACTCTATTTTGAAAGAAAAGCAGGGGAACATTGTCACAAATACAGAGACATCCATTTAAAGCAAATTTTGGATGAAAAATTTGACTCTTAACATAAAAGGTTTTTTGCTTAGTGTATTTTCTTATTTTATAACACAATTCCACAAAGAATTCCACAGAATTGGCTGTGGATTTCTCTTCAAAACTTTTCCTTTCAATGCTATCAAAGTATTTAACTCCTATTTCTACCAAGAATGAAGTAAAATTCCTCAATCCTGATGAAAGAGAGCATTTGTCCTCAGCCCAGCTCAAGCAGTAAGGATAAAAAAAAGGGGGGGGGGAGTGGCAGAAGCTGGAACGGACACAAGTGACCTCCAAAACCAAAAGATATAAAAACATATAATGAATGAAAAAAACCCCAAAACCCTCCACAACAGGATTACTAATACAGTGCTTTTTTTCCTGCTGAATAAGACATTAAACATTTGTGAGGAAAAAAGAGTGCTAAGTTTTAGAAGCCTAATAATTATGATGTCCTACCTGACAGCAAGCAAATAATTTCATCTCTGTAGACCTCAGTTTTCCATACTGAAATCCATAAGTCAAAGTGACTGCCTTCATGAGGTAAGTTTGGAGACTCTCAATCAGTTCATGTTCATAAATGACTGTGCAAACACAAGGTAGTATTAACCAGGGGAATTTTTGTTACACTACTGTCTGTAAAACAACCAGGAGCCAAATTTCTCTCTGAACATTTACAAAAGGGAAGGCAGCATTAAAGCTCCACAAGCAGAAAACTACAAAGAACAGATTTGTAGTGCATGCACTTCTCCTTGAAATAAACTGTGTTAAAAGCACTTTACTTAAAAAGCACCATTATAGTAGCATCCTGCTAAATATAGATGACTCACCACAATTTAGTACTGAACATCCCTAAAAAGTACCATTACAGTATTGCTTAACCTGCTGCTTTCTCCTGTGGTTACAGTTTGGGCCAAGACACTCAAGAATACTACCAGTATCCGCTGACCTTCAGTGGGTCACAAAACCTGTCTGAGCCCCACTTTCTCCATCTATATTATTGGCACAATAATAAAAACACATTCCCAATGAAGACAGTAAAAATTGTTCCTAATGAGCTGTTTATACCATGCTCCAAATGTCCTGAGCAGCTAAATTCGTTCCTTCAGGGCACTTTGAGATTTCTCAGAGAGGGGAATCTTACAAAAGACAATTGGGTTTTAGGAGATACTTGGGAAACAGAGAATCAGTTTCCAAAGTAAGGGAAGGATGCTCACTTCAGAAATGCAAGAAGTAGTTAATGCATCTGTGCCTACCGCTGGGGACCAAGGTCAGGTCATGAGCAAAGTGATTTATCTACACGTCATGGAACCACACAGCTTGACCAAATGGCATTCTGTTCCAACAAAACCCCTACATTTGAAAAAAACCACATAAGCATGGAAGAGCAAGGCTCTGCCAAAATCCGCTCTTGCTAGAGTTGAGGACTTGGTCCAGGGCAGGGAACAATTTATGGGCTAGCACAAGGGGGCTGCAAGGCCAAAACTTAAAACATTCAATTTCAACTGGGTTAATACCAGATTGTCAAGAAGGCATCTTCAGATGAGAACTGGAAAGACCAACCTGCATGAAAAGTTGCAGGCTGCTGTTGGATTGATGTTATATTGCCAGGCACATGTACACACACCTACCCGGACGCCTCAAGATCCAGCTGCAGCAGACTACTGTGCAGACTTCTCACCTGCTGCAATACTCTCACAGGATCCAAACACTACGCAGTTAAACAGTTGGTTCTGCAGTTTAACTGTACCAAATGTGTGATTTCTAACACATCTGACAATTTGCAGTATACTATTTCTGGCTACATACCACAATTGCTTTGCAATCACAGGTTTGGTTTCAAAGCTCTAAACACCATTTCAGGCTATGTCTCCTGAAACTGCTCTAAGTAACTTAAAAAATATTAGTTCTGCAGAAGTTATGTTCATAATGCTATAGAGAGAAAACACAGACTGTAGCCCTGCCCCAGGAGCATTACACACAAGTATTACAGGCCCAAAGAGTCCAGTCACCCTGCTCTGGTTAAAAAGAATCACTGCTGTTCTACAAATTGCAGAATAACATAAGAATACAGGGCTATAATATTTGATTGGCATTTCATTTCATCTAATGAAGGTGTCCCTGCCTATGCAGGGGGGCTGGAACTGGATGATCACTTCCAACCCTAACTATTCTATGGTTCACTAAGAAGTCTGACTGTATTTTAGCATAAGTTATGAGAATGATAAAATGAGCTCCATGAACCTTTTTTCCTTGTTGTATCTCATTTGTTTGGTCTGAAGTATTTCTTCAGTGTACAGTCTCGCAGCCTCTAAAACTTTACCTTCTCAACCTTTCATCCTTCGTCTGATGATCTCTTTGCATAGGACTCTATACCTTTTCTTCTCTACCCTCTGCGTACAAACTCAAAGCCCCAAAATTGGCACCTCACAGCAGAAATGAACTTCCTGATCTTCTGCAAATGTTTAGAAAAAGCTCGATTTTATTTCAGCTTTCACGAGTGTACATCTGCTTCTTACACCTTCTCAGGCTTGTCCTTTCAAATTCAAGGACCACCAAATAGCTGTACCACAGCTATTTTCATCTACCACCATCTTCCAGAGATTTTTCTAAGACTGAAAGAAACAAGCTTGAGACACAGGTGGTTCATTCAAGTAACTAAGCCTTGAAGAAAAGTGAAAGAAAAGGCATTATGCTACTGCAGATGAATATTTCATGGAAAGGTGTGTTTCTGTGCCTAGCTGTCTCCATTTTAATTGACCTCACGTGCCCTCCACCAAAAAAAAACATTAAATATTGAGTCTATCTTCTTGCTTATGGAGATAATTAAAGGCTCCTTCAATTTCAACCTTAATTCTGGTTACT
Organism: Upupa epops; assembly: GCA_013397515.1. Classification (NCBI taxonomy): domain Eukaryota; kingdom Metazoa; phylum Chordata; class Aves; order Bucerotiformes; family Upupidae; genus Upupa; species Upupa epops. The sequence goes on from VZRI01003078.1 coordinate 114,992, forward strand.
GCTGCATATTTTTGTAGAGGTATTTTATAACAGAAACACATCAGCATTACACACCTCTGGGTGTAGTAGGCACAGTAGCTTTTCTTTGCTATGTCTGCAGGAAAAAAAACTGTGGCATTGAGAAACTACAAGTCATTGAACTCACTTTCCAAACTGGGAAAAGTTCAGCAAGTAAATAAATAGTATGACATAGCAAACAGTGGAGATTTCTTTCAATTCAGTGCTAGTAACATTTTGCCATAAGTAATCTCTTTGAAGTCAGCAGGTGCAGTCTCCACGTAATGCCTATCACTCAGATTCCCAGATATTTTCCAAGCATGGGGCTAAGGGTGCTCTCAGGGTTGAGCTATTTGAAAAGTTCACATTGCCCATCACATTGTCAGTCTCTCTGCTGGTCCTGGGCAGAGAGAAACGGCCAGTTGTGCCTTGCAGGGCAGTGAGAGGCAGGTACTGCTATACAAGAAGCAGACTTCATTCAGACAGCGAGCAAGTTCCATCTAGACCTTGTTGAGGTGTCTCTAACATTCTTATGGGAAAGTCTGACATTTCTTCATGTTCTCCTGCTCTCTGAGAGATCACTCCCAGTTTTGCACCTGCAAAGTTGCCCAGCAGCAGTACCCAACTAGCTCAGCAGAGCTTCACACTATTGCTGAGCAGACCTCCACCGAACAGCTTAGAGGACCTCTGCATAGATGAGCAGACCTTGAGGTAATTCCCTTGTAGACCTCAGTAAAACATAACCAAGCAGGCCTGTTTTAAAGTTGGGTGTTACTTTAAAGAAGGTATTGGTATTGCCACCTGATCAACAGATTAGCCTAAGCTTTTTGCACTTAGCTCTTTTTTCTGTTGCCCTAACTGCAGCATCTCACCAGCAATGATCTGAATGATGTGAGTAACATCTGTCACACGCAATTTATTCTCTCTCCACACAGAGGATCATGGTACACACCTTGTTTCAGAAGAGCTTCTGGGGGTGGGAGGTGATGGAGCAGCTGGGAGTCTCCACATCCAAAGGGGTAGGCACTTAGAGCTGCAGGCACTTGCCAGGGATGAAGAGGAGGAGCGGCAGGGGAAGACCCCTGGGTTGCACAGAGGGCTTCTCACCATCTCTGCAGAAAGTTCCCTGCTGCCTCAGGGCCTAAAGAGTTTCCCACCCAGGTGAGCTTAGCAAGGGGTTAGGCCCAGAGCATGCCATGAAGCTCAGTTTGAATCAAGTTTTGCAGCAGTATAGGGAAAAAATATAAATGTATATATGTTCATGTATAATAATAGTCAGAAGGATGGTGCAGAGGAGGCAGCAAAAAGAGCCGAGCGGAGCAGCCTGCCTGCAAAAGGACTCTATCCATCGCCGCATTCCCGAGCATCACCGTTGGGACCGCAACCTAAACTTCCCCACCGGCTCGGAGGACAGAGGATCGCGGTGGGGACGGCTCCGGCTCCCGCCCCATCGCAGGCACCGTCCCCACAGCGATGCCCTGTCCGTGGGCACCGCTCCCCCCTCGCAGCACTCACCTCGCAGGGCCAGGAGTGCGGCCAGAGCTACCGGCACCCACCTCCCGCCGCCACCGGGGAGCCGCCGCGTCATGCCGGGCCGGGGCGAGGGGCACCGAGCGGGT
>VZRI01003083.1:0-100783 GCA_013397515.1 Upupa epops
CACCCCTCAGCATCCTCTTCTCCTCATTACAATTACCTCTGCCCAGCTCTCTAGCCTGTCCAGGTCTCTCTGAATGGCAGCACAGTCTGCTGGGGGGTCGGCGACACCACACAGCTTGATGTCATCAGCAAACTTGCTGACAGTGTGCCCTAATCCCACATCCAAGTCATTAATGAATAGATTGAAGAGGACTGGTCCGAGTACCGATCCTTGGGGGACTGTACTAGATACAGGTCTCCAACTAGACTCTGTCCCATTAACCACTACTCTCTGGCTTCTGTCCTGCAGCCAGTTCACAATCCACCTCACTGCCACCCAGTTATCCAGTTCACACTGCCTCAGTTTGGCGGTGAGGATGCTATGTGAGACTGGTCAAATGTTCTCTTTGATCCTTAGCGCGTCTATGATTATGTGAACCCCTTTACCTATATGGATGGCTTTACTTTGTCTACTAATCTGTCCTTATCTCAACCCATGAGGTTTTTCCACTTTAACCCATCCATCCCACAGAGGCAGGGAGTGAGCAAGCAGCTCTGTGGGGCTTGGTGCTGACTGGGGTTAAACCACAACAGGATTGCACCAAAGTGACAAACTAGAGAGGATTGATAAATGGAAACAATCCCCTGACTCCAGGAGTTCAGGCTTAAATATCAACCAATACCTCAGGGTGCCCCTGACTCCAGAGCCCTGCCGAGCCCCACGGTCCTGATTTGCTGAACCTGACGGAATAAATTCCAGTGTCGGACGATCCATGCGCAAGGGCCCCTGCAGGATGAGGGCCAGCGTTTGCGAAGTGCTGAGGGATGCTCGGATGAAAGGGACTACAGAAGCACAAAGTACTACTTTGTCGTGATTAGTGCGGTCGCTATCCTCGGGGCCGTCCAAGTGCTGTTGTTCCAAGTGCACACATAAACCCCTTCTGGCACGTTTCTTTTCTGCCTTGTGATAAATAGAAATGCAGCAGGATAAAAAGAATTCTCCTCCTAACAGCAAGAGAAGGAAGGCAGTCCCTGTGCAATTTGTTACTCATCTCATATGTCTCTAAGTGCTCACTGCAGAGATATTTAGAGGGAGCATTTAACCAACCCAGCGCACAGGCTCTGGAGTACCAGCTTCTGCTTTGGTCCCTGCTCGGCTGAACCTTTACAGCAGCTTTATGGTTTTTCCACACAGCGTTTCGGGAGAGGCTTTGATTCTGGAGGATGTTAACTGCGCCGAGTGGGGCTAAGATGATTAATCAAATTATTTGAAAGGTGTTCACCAGAACTGAGAAGTGACCACTTTCCATCCTAATCTCTGGATTGAGACATCAAGCAGGACTCCAGCTCAGAGCAGGGAGCTCGCCAGGAGGCAGAGGGTGGAAAGAAATCCCAGGCAGCAAAGAGCCTGGCTTGGCTGCCCATGGTGGGGAGGGATGCCAGCCATCAGGTGTTGCTGCTGGGTGGGCTGGATGAGGTCTGAGGGAGATTTGCACATCAGAAAAGCCAGACAATGCTTCTCTAGCTGCTATGGAGCAGGAATAAGTTGGTGGTTGCACCTCAAGCTGCCTTATTTCCACTGAGCTGCAGGAAGAGAGAAGGAATGGCTGGGATGCGCAGCACTCCTGCAGCTCCCAGCTGGCTGTGGAGTGTGGGTTCCTCTGCTCTTACCCTGACTGGAGCTCTTTGCTGAGAAGGATGGAGGAATATGTGACCTGGCCTGGCAAGCACCAAGTCATTTTGGTGTTGGTGTGAGATGCTTAGAGGAGCTGGAGCTGGCCAACGTCTTGCAGGGGTTGGCTCAGGGTGGATGGTATGGGGTTGCACGGATGAGGCTAGCAGAGGCTCCATGTGATGAGAAATGCAGTGGGGAGCTGAGACTTGGCACCAGCGATGCGCTTTTCTCGTTGGGGACCAGATGGCTCTGTCACCCATCTGCTTTTACTTTCACTAAGTGTTGGGATTTATTCACAGTTAGAGACGAAGCCAGAGCACCCAACAAGGAGGAGGTACGTGCTGCAGCAGCACAGCATGGGCCAGCTGAGGCTGGGTTGGACACTGTAGTATTAACAGGGAAACCACCCACATGGGAACAGGGATGCCCTGCTGCCCTCCTTCCCCTGCTTGCTCTGCCCATACCTGGGCTTTCCCCAGAGCTTGAGGAGCACTGAGCACTTGGCACTGCCACCCGGGCAATGGCAGGTCTCCGTTCTGCTTTCCAGCTGGCTGGGTGGCCAATGTCCCTGCTTCTACGTGAGCTCCAAAGTGCACTGGGATTCCCTTTGCCGCATGAGCCAGTGGCACTTCATGGACTGATGGCCCAAGTATCCTCGGTGTGCTGGATGCTGCTCTTCTGTCCGTCGCTCAGTTCTTCCTCTGCGAACACCCCTCGTCGAGTCCCCAGTGCTTTCAGCCCAAAGCAGGGCATGCTGGCCCGCGGCCGTTCGCAGGGCCCCGCTCGCCATCTGCGCGGCACAGTGCCGGCGGACTCTGGCTGCCAGCCAGGCCACGGTGGGGTGAGGCACCAGGCACCCGCAGCCCCATGCCCACCGCATCGCCGTCACGCGCGGCCATCAGCTGATGGGGAGGATGACTCAGCCGGCAGCTGTCGGGCCCCTAAAATAATGACAAAAACAATTAGCAGTCCAAGCAGTAGCCTCTCCTTAATTATCTCCTCCGAGTTTAATTAACTAGCTAAATTATCAGCAGTAATGTAGGCATTAATTATGTCAAATTACAGTGTAAAAATCACAAAGTGTGGAAAATGTCAATTCAGCTGCGCTCACCTGCCGGGCTGAGACAGCGCCGGTGACAGAGGCTCAGCCCGAAGCAGGGGAAGGGGCTGTTCCCCCTCTCCAGGGGATCAGACCCCCACCACAGCAGCCTTGGTGTGGCCAAAGGGATGCTGATGGTGACAGGAGCCGGGGGGCACAGTTTTGGTTGGGAGCTGTTGGGGGTTGCCTGGACGGGTGGTTTGGTGGGAGAGTGTGGGCTCTGTCGGAGGGAGGGGAAGGAGCGTGGCTCCCCAAACCAGATGGCTTGGATGCTGAATTATTAAATTATGAATATTAATACAAATCAGACACGGAAGAGGTAATAATTTTGCTGCCCTACAGAAATAATTAACATAATTTTGATAAATTACATGATAAGAGAATCTCAAAATTGAGGTAGATTTATCTTAATTAATATCTTGGACTTGCTCCGAAAGGTAAATTGTTCCACTGGGGACCGGGGTAGGGTGAGGAAAGGGTCCCTGACTTCATGAGCTGGACTCTTCCTGGGGTTTGTGTGGAGGGGGCACAGGGCATCCTCTGCAGGCTGCACTTCAACCCTGGCTCAGCCCCACAGCAGGGAGTAATGTAAGGGTTATTCCCGCCCCTATGGGGACACCAAGTGACTTATTTCAGGTTGCACAGATTGGTCAGAGAGCAGCAGTGTGAGCCAGCACCTCACAGAATCCTAGAATCCTTAGGGATCGAAAGGGACCTCAAAAGATCATCCAGTCCAATCCCCCTGCCACAGCAGGATCACCCAGACCAAGCTGCACAGGAACAGATCCAGGCTGGTCTGAAATGTCTCCAGAGAAGGAGACTCCACAACCCCCCAGAGCAGCCTATTCCAATTCTCCGTTACCCTTCCTGGGAAGAAGTTCCTGCTAATATTGATACGGAACCTACTCTGTTCCAGCTTGCACCCACTGCCCCTTGTCCTATCACTAGACAACCTTGAGAAGAGCCTGGCTCCATCCTCCTGACACCCACCCCTCACATATTTAGAGACATGAATGAGGTCACCCCTCAGCCTCCTCTTCTCCAAGCTCAAGAGACCCAGCTCCCTCAGCCTTTCCTCATAAGGGAGGTGCTCTGCTTCCTTCATCATCTTCGTTGCTCTACNCTCTCCAACAGGTCAGTCCCCACGCTATCCTGGTCCCTGGGGTTGTTCTTGCCCAGATGCCAGACTCTACACTGACCCTTGTTGTCCCTCATTAAATTTCTCTCTGCCCAGCTCTCTAGCCTGTCCAGGTCTCTCTGAATGGCAGCACAGTCTGCTGGGGGGTTGGCATCACCACCCAGCTTTGTATCATCAGCAAACTTGCTGACAGTGCACCCTAATCCTTCATCTCCAAACTCCTGTGTACCCAGTTCCTCCCTGACATGGACGTTTTAAAGAGTCTCTCAGTGGAGGCAGTGCCAGGCATGCACCGAGTTCCAAGCCACGGGATAGAGGGTTTCACTTGAAACTGCTGCCTAAGGAGCCCTTGACTTTGCTTTGGATGCCTCTGTAATGTTCATCACGGCACACATGCCCATCGTATCACTCATCTGTGCCACGGCACATGCAAGGAGGGGATGGTGGCTTCTTGTTTCCACAGTTTGTGCAGCAGTGTGGGCATCTGCCCTTGTCCCTCTCTAGCCAAGGGTTGCCCATGTGAGTAAAACCCTCACGTGCATTCAGTGCCAGAACACAGATGGGTTTTACCCTTCCCAGTGGATCCTTGACACCTTCGCACTCTGGGCCTGAGCATGATGCAGAGGTGAGAGAACACTCCCTCTCATGTCTGTTGAGCAGTGTCCGTGCTGCACATCTCCACTCCTAGGGATCAGGGCACAGCTGCATCCCCATCAGGTGTAGACACTCTTGACGGGCCCCATGTGTTTGTTTGCTGCAGGTGAAGCACCAGGAGCTCTGCTTGGCTGCACCAAAGTCAGTGGGGACATTTTGAGGTGGTCTTTAGCCTGGAAGGGAAGGGGACATTCAATTACTGAGTGATTTGCTTCACAGGGTTGGGTTGCTTTGCTGCTGGCCCGTACTGCTGTCCTTCAGCTCACATGTCTCCAGAGAAGGGGGGACGTGTCCCTCTCCGGCTATGTGTGCAGTGAACAGGCAGTGCCCTTCCCCTTTGCCGAGCCACAATCGTTGCCAAGGTCCTTGTCTTGGAGCTGCTGCTGATCACCAGCTCAGCCTGCAAGGGAAAGGTCGTAGGGGTGGGCTGTGCACATTGCTTTGTGTGCATGAAATTCCGCGCTGCAATCCTGGAGCCATCCAGGACAGCGTAACCTCAGCCCTTCAGCAGAGGTGCAGAATGGGAAGCAGTGACCTAATCCCTGCAGCAGTAGACATCCTCCAGTCACAGGCAAAGCGTATGCTGCAGTGGATATGTGCGTGGAGATCAGGGACGGCTCGTGGCGTCAGAGCTGCCTCTCCGATTACAGGGCTAAATGCAGAATTAAAGGAATTTCTGCTTTGCCGTGACATTTCTTTGCAACACCGGGACAAGCAGTCTAGAAGACATTATCTGCAGGTTGATGGTGTCTAGTAGTGTCCAGAGCCGTAGCTCTGCTGCAGCTGTGTGTGTAGCCTAGTTACGTTTCAAGTACGTGTCTGCTCAGAAGGCTCGTAGCATGGTTACTTGATCTACTTCTGACACGGGTGAGCGGGAGGAGCGCAAGGAGCAGCCAGGAGAGGCTGTTCTCAGGAGGCTCCAGGCTTGGTCTCGAGCTCAAGAGGTTTTTAGATTCACACCCATGCGTTTGCCAGCTTAATTGGCAAAAGCTTTAATTTTTCAGAAGGGTTAGAAATCTTGTTGATCTGTTCCCACTGGCAGGATTTAAAGCCTCAAACACTTTCCTTTTTCTGAGAGCTGTACAAATGTTAACTAATACGGCCCCAGTCAAACATCGTCTGGAGGTGGGGAAACAGTGACGCTGCGCCTGGATGGGGGAGTTGATGGGTTCCCATCCCACGCTTCATCCAGAAATCATCTTGTACAGCCTTCTCTGCTCTGCCAGATCTCCTCACCTTGCTGCTGTAAAACCAAGCTGAGTTCATGCGGTTGGACTGGGCAGAAAATAACAGGAAGAAAAAACCCCAAAGCCACTGGCACCTGTGACACCAAGGCAGAGGCTGGAAGCAAAGACTTGTCCTGGTGCGGCAGCACTGGAACTTCCAGATGAGACCAGAGATGGTGCCCAGTATGAGAAGGGATATTCCTGGGGCACAGGGAGCAGTAGGAATCAGTACTTGGAAAATAATTCATGGGCAGTATACAATAGAGGAGCTTTTGCCTTTCTGGGAGCTCTTAAATCAGGACCAAAATGATGCTGCCGCAGGTTGAGTTTTTATAAGAAGAGTCAATGTTGTTGTCAGCCATGTGGGCTAGCACCCACTGTCGTCACCATGATACCCCTCCTGCTCCCCACCCAGCTTGTGAGGTGACAGAGCACTGGAGCAGACTGCCCAGAGAGGCTGTGCATCTCCTCCTTTGGAGACATTCAAAACCAGCCTGGATGCAGCCCTGTGGGACCTGCCCTAGGTGATCCTGCTCTGGCAGGAATGATGCACTAGATGATCTTTCAAGGTCCCTTCCAACCCCTAACACTCTGTGATTCTGTGAAGAAGGAAGTTTACCTTGAGATTCCCTGTTGCCTGGACCATATCTGACAGTCCCTGTGGCTGGAGCTGTTGGCAGCCCTGGCAGCTGAGAGGGGCATGAAGCCTCATGTCTGGACGGTGCTGGAAACCCTGTTAAACAAGGGCAACCCACTGAGGGGCACTGAATGTGGCTCTGTGCCACCTGCCACCTCATTTAGGTCCTGACAGGGCTTCTGGTCAGCCATTCCTCACATCTTACTGATGGGCAGGGAAGGTGTCTGGACTCATACCTGCACATGTCCAGACATTCTCCTTGCGACAAGAAGTTAGAGCCCAGGCTCTGGTTTGGCTGGGGTCCCCCCATGTGTTGTGCCACACAACCCCGGGAGCGGTCCTTCAGCTGGTGTGCATCACGCTGTGTGTAAATGTATGTGGCTGCATGCCGGGGGACACACATGGACCGATAGACCACACCAGCGCCTGCTGTGCCCAGTGATTCAATTTGAGCCCAGGCTTAACCCCTGCAGAAGGGATGCCCTGAGGCTTGGTCCTTTCAGGAGTGGGGGACATGGTGGTGGTGGCATGTCAGCAGAACCATCGAGATGGGAAGGATGCAGCTGGTCCTGATGGGACCAAAGTGGTCAGTTATAGCCAAGGTAGGGAGTGGAGAAAGAAAACCAAGGCCAAGTAGGGCTCAAAGGAAGGATTTTAGGAGGTCTGGGTGGAAGGAGGGTTGGATGGAGAGTGGAGCTGTCAGGAACCCCCACAACACTCTCATTCAGGCAAAACCCTGTAGGAGGAGGTAGAGGAAGCTAAGACAGGGAAATAGGTGGATACATATGGAGCGGAACAGTTGTTGGTGTGACTGACTGGCTTCTGTACAACAAGGATAGGGTGTGGGGGTGAAGAACATTTGTATGGGGTGAAGAAAGCCAACTGAGACATCAGGAGAGCACCTACACACTCAGGACCTACCCCATGTGTGCACACACATGGGTGTGAGCAGGATATTCCCACCTGGGAGAACGCATCCATAACGGGACAGTGGAAAACTGCCTCTCTTCTTGCAACCTCCCTGCTGTTGGGGCTGAAGGTGAGGAGAGTGGCTCTTGCTTCTGCCTTCTGTGGTTGCTATTTCCACTTTGTTTCAGGTCTCTGCTCTGTTGGGACTTTGGGCCTTCCCGTTCCCCAGTAATTATATAATTACTTCACAACATGCTGCAGGAATAGTCGGGGAGATGGTTACAGCTAGCACAACAATGGTGACAAGTAAAACATTAATTTCTGGAGTTCTTTTAATTAATTCATCAGGAATCGTGCTGTGCAGGATGATTACGTTAAAGTGTTTAATTACAAATTTATATGTAATGATGCACTTTAATTACTTTGGACTGGTACAATATTATTGGGCCCTTTTCCCAAGATTCCTGGCACTGGGTTTGGGCTTCACATCAGCGGTGCCATGGATGCTTGTGCCTCTAAATTATTTACATGGCATGGGAGAAATCCAGTCCTGATTGATGAGAGCAAATTCTCCCCTCAGCTGAACAGGAGTGAGGGCCATGGGGAATCCGGGGAAGGAAGGTCAGTGTGGTGTGTGTGTGTCATGCAGAACATCAGGGCAGTTTTTGTTGGAAGAATCGAGGTTAATCTGGTGGAAACTGAAGTGATAGAGAGCCAGGCGTGATAAATATTTATCAAAGGGACCGGTGTCAGGATTCTGGTTCACTGACAGATATGTCCCGGATGGATCGCACGGAGCAGCACGAGCTGCTGCTGCAAACAGCTCTCGCCAAGCGCGTAGAGCCCTGTTCTCCAGCTCTGCTCCTTTTGCTTGTCCCCCTTTCCTTTGTCTTGCCTGTCTTTGTGTTCATGTGTGTGCGTGCTCGCTCATTTTTTTTTCCCTTTAGGCTCCCATTCTCCCCTCATCCCATCTCTATTTGCCTGTGTGCGTGGGGAACATCTGTCATTCTTTCTCCTTTGTCAGCGCCCTCCCAGGCTAGACGGAGCCCAGAGGGGCAGCCTCGCTGTTAGAAAGGCCTGTGAGATAAAGTGCTGCAAGTTAAGTTTGAGGTTGGCCTGTCTTTAAGCTGCTCTACACACAGAATAGCCAATTATGTGGTGCAGATATGTGTGTGTATACGCATATAAATATATACATGAATAGCTGTGCCGCACCAAGTAACCTGCAGGGCACTGCCTCACTGTCCTCAGTTTGCAGGGTCTGTCTGGCAAAGCCAGTTTTACCCAAGTTTGAGGTGCAGGATCTGGCAATCAGACAATTCCCTCTCCAAAAGAGAGAGAATCCAGCTTGCACTTTCAGTACTGGACATGGGCAGCTGCACTGGTGAGGTTGGGCATCCTGTCACTGACACATGTGGCTTTGTGTCAGTACAACCACAACCAGAGTTTGCTGGCAAAGAGCAGCAAATGAACCCTGTGAGATGAACCTCTGCTTCGCCAGAGCCAGGGTGCTTATTTCTTGTGCAGCTGGACAGACAATGCTTTGCACAGGATCCTGAGGCCCAGGCCATTCTGTTGCATGACTTGGCTTTCAACCCTCAAATCTCTTGCAGTAGCTGAGGTTGCACTGTCTCTCTGTGAGGGTGCAAGTTGATCTTACTGATGAGCTGGTTTCTACTGGCTAGTAAGAGATAGGAGCTCTATTGGGAGATGGCAGAAGTGCTGGGGGAGAGGCAGCTGATGTTTGCCCTCATGGCCAGCACTGATTGCCTGCACCCTGGAGCACCAGGGCTGAGCAGCTGCTTTGCTGCAGTTGAATGAAGCTTCAGGTAGGTGCTAGGTCATGGCAGTTTGATAGAGATCTTGACTTTCCCTTCACTCATTTTTTCTCAGAGCTTTGCAAGTCCATGTTGGTTTGTAGCTATTTGTTTCATTCCCTTCACTAGTCTTCACCCTGCTTCATACCACCTTGCCTTGACACCCACCCCTCTTGAGCCTCCCCACTGTCTCACAGCCATATTTCACCAGTCATCCTGTAAAGGAAGTTTGTTCTCCCTTGCTGGGTCAGTAGTGAGGAGCTCAGGTTTGGGAGGGCAATGCAGAGATGCTGCCATGGAAGGAGGTCAGGACATGGATCAGGAGCAGCCAACAGCAGAACCAGAGGAGATCCAACCAAAGAGACCAGACCCCCATCAGAGTGGAGGCTGCGGTGGCATTAGTGGGTCATTTCCTGCTATGAGTTATGGATTGAGATTTGCAATCCAAGCCTTTTTCTGAGCTTCCAGCCCTCACTACACAGTGAAGATGGAAAGGACCATGATGAGCATCCCCTCCAAGAAGACAAAATGCAGGGCATTTGGGATAAACCCTCTCAGCACAGGGTGCCCACCCTGGGTGATCAGGATGCCAACAACTGCTGAGCAAAGGAGGTCCTGGGGAAGCGAGGCCATTCATGTGGGGGCTAAACATGGGTGAGCAACTTGGAACAAGTCTCACCAGGAGTCAAAACCTGCATTATCCTGCTGACTCACAGCAGCTGCTCCCCTCCTACTAGAACTGAGGCGAGGGAGAAAAAGCCTTTTATTCCCTGGAGAAGACAGAGTGTTTGCAAGCCCAGCTCGTTCTAGAAAGTTTTGTCTCCTGCATGCCCCCTCCTGTGATGGCCAGGCTTAGCAGGGGGTCTTCCAGAAGATGCAAATTGTCCCTTTCTGCACATGTAGAGGAGTGGAGTCCTGTTCTCCACAGGCTTCCCAGGCCCCTTTCCCTTGCAACTGCATCCCGGATGCACGTTAACAGGTTGCTGGGAGCACGGGGCTCCTCAATGAGGGCAGAAGTGCTTTTGCCACCACGTGAGTTTTTCACAGCCAGAACTGGTCCCAGCACTCGGCATGGCACGTGCTGGGTCACGCAAGTCTGGAAGGCTGCACAGGGAAGGGGTTTGCGAAGGATGGCAGGAGCAGGGTTGACCTGGAGGGTTTCTGGGACTTGGGGGCTGCAGTCAAGGTACTGGTAGAACGCGTGAGCATCACAAAGAGCCAACAGAACAGATTCACTCATCCTGACACCCCAGAGTAGGATGTACCCTGCACCTGTTTGTAGTAGCCATAGACTGCACAATGGAGGTTTGGTAGGCTGCCATGCAGGCGTCATCTATCCCTTGTTCTCCTTTTTTTATTCATTTTGACTTTACTACAGGTAGCCTGAAATAACCATAACAGGTTACCTGAAATACCGCTGGTACTTGCCATGGGAGGAGGAGATGGGGTGCTGCACAACCCCTGTCTCAGGTGCTCTGTGCTGGTCAGAGGCACGGGGCAGCTTTCCAGGGCAGACTGTCTGAGCACAGACCTTTGTTCTGCTGTACATGAATCCTCTGTGTGGCTTTTCTCTTGCCTGCACTGGGATGGTTCAGGTGCTGGAGCAGAGATTGCTGCTTCTCGGTGATGTGTTGGAGCCCCATGAGTCACACCAGAGAGGGCTTCCTGCGATGCCACCTCCTCACTGCCTGATGCTGGAGGGGCTGGGGCACTTGTGGGGAACCATGGAGGTGATGCCTGAGCTCTTTTAATGTGGTTGAGGGTTGCCATGAACTTCATGGGGTCAGGGTCCCAGCAAGAAACCCTCTTATCCCCCAGTCCTTTCTCCCAGCCCTGTCGTCAGTGGCATAGCGGCACCTTGGCCGTGCTGAGCGTGGCTGGCATCGTCCGTCCGTCCGTCCGGGCTGCCGGAGCAGGGAACGGCTCCTCGGGCATCAGGCCTGCCAAGGCCAGATGGTGTTTGCGAGCGGCGCCAGGTCCCAGCTGAGCTTTGCCCGGCGAGACGCGCGCAGAAGCTGCCGCCGCAGCCGGCGCTGCCAAACCCGCGGCATATGCTGCGCTCTGCCCTACACCTGCCCATGGGCAGCCTCCGCGCGTGGCACCGGCGTGGAGGAAGCAGGAAAAGCGGCAGCCCCATCTGGAAGGAATTTAGCGGATAAACAAGGGTGGCGAAACCCCGACATGAACAAAAATCCCCCCAATAGAAGATGGCCCATGGGGAGATGCAGCCACACTGGTAAGGTCATGGGGCACGCGGGGCAAGGGCTGGATGGCACAGAGGGGTGGTGGGGCATGGGCATGGGGTGGTCTGGATGTGTCCATTTTTGTTTGGGGACCCCCATTGACACCAGGTACCCCCTTTCCCTGTGCGGAGCCCAGGGCCCTGCTGTGTCCCCACCAACAGGATGGGGTGCTGGTGGATATCTAACTTTTCCTTCTCAGAAGCAGACCCCAAAGGCTCATGAGCAGGACTGATGACAGAATACACTGCCTGCATGCGTCAAATTTACTCTGGTAAACTGTGCTCACTCAGGGCTTGGGTCTATAATTTATTGAAAGGAACCAGACTGGAAACCAGCTTCATACTGTGAGTAATTTCTAGCATCTCTGTAATCTATCACCAGGAGACAGGGCACTTTGTTTCTCTGAAAAATGATTTTTATCGTTTGGCTTAGTAACAACAACAATTATTATTATTAATATTAATAACTACTTGTGTACAGCCTTTCATGCATGGCTTAGGAAGCGGCTTGCTCATCGGTCATTAGGTCTCATGGGAAGGGAAACTGAGGCACTGATTTGACCATTTGCTGGCTTAGGCTCATGCTGCATCTTCACTCTGGATCACTGGAGGATGATGCCCTTTGTGTTTTTCTAAAATATCTGAGGGTTTAGTAGTGATGGAGTGGATCAGGAAATTATTTTCTTGAAACCTTAGGTCTGTGTCAAAGGATTATTAAGAAAACTGCAGAAAGTAGTAGCCCTTGCCTTGCCGTGGTGGCTAGAGCTGATGTGCAGCTTGACCCCGTGTACTCCATCCAGCTCATCCCCAGGAGGGCACAGAAATGAGCACATCTCCGCTTAGAAACAGTGGCTCAAGCATTTTCTCCACTTAGTTTCAATGGAAAGGAAGTATAAATTTTAGATGCCTTTGATTCCCCCCAGACTGGCTCCCCCATGTCTGCCTTGTGGCTGCTGAGGCCCCAACACTGTCATCTGGAGCACAAGGACATCTGCCTGGGTGTGAAAAGCAAGACCCATCCTCAGCGGTGGCAGTGCCAGGCTGGGATCTGCGGGACACCCGTTTTCAACTCCATGCTGCCAAGCTCACCAGCTTGGTTATTAAATAATGTGGCGGCACTTTGTTGGGATCTCCCTATTTCCTCTTTCCAGAGTGGAAAATGGGTAGAGAGCAGCAGATAGCTGCTGCTGAAAGCACACCATGTGCTGGGGGTAGAGATAGCCCCCAGCTTGGGCCCTGGGACAAACAGACATGGATGAGGACACCTCAACATCACCTTCTCTCACCCTCACTGCTCAGGCCATGTGCAAGTGAACTGTGGTTGTTCTGGACACGTGTGATCTTACTGTAGTTTAGAGAGTGGAACTCCTCCAAGTGGAAACACATTCATCTGTGGAAACCTTCTGTCTGTACGTCATTCAGGCTCTATCTTATCTGTAATGAGAGCTCTTTGGCCGGGCTTCATCCCTGATCCCTGTTTCTTCTTGCTTTTGCTTTATAGCAAGAATCATAGTGCTTAAGTTACATGGAATACTTTGCATCTTCAAAGTTCATTTGCTGGTATTAGCGAAAGCCTCACACCTCTCCCATGAGGAGGAGGGTCATGGCAGCACTGTCTGCATGTGCAGCTGGAGAATTCAAGGCAAGAGTGGAGACAGGGCAGGATCAGGACTGGAACCTGGATATCCTGCCCAGCCACAGGCACCATCCCTCAGTGCCTGGCTGTGACTCAGTGCAAAATGTTCACCTCCAGTAAGTAAAGTGGGTTAAAAAGAAATCATCAGAAAGACGTCACGTTTTTAACCCTCCATTAGGAATTGTAGCAGTTTGGGGACTGTATTTCTTTATTTCCTTGGTGCAATGACAAATGTTCGGGGCAGAGCCATGTTCCTTAATCCTGCACAGCAGCAATGTAATCTGCATTTGTTCAGAGCCATTCAACCTGAATCGGCCCCGAGCACCGGCGCTGACGTGCAGGCAACGCTCTGTAATCAATCCACGCAGCGCTGTACGTCCAGTCCTTGATGTACTTACGCCCTTCCAGTTAAAGCACAGTGACACAGACCCGGTGCAGCAGAGGCAGGGTGAGAGCACTTGTTCCTCTACCCAGGAGCTCACTCCAAGTGGAAGCCTTTTGGAAGACTCCCATTTCTACTTGGGTTTGCTCAGATTTACTGTACACACGAGGTCTGGACATGTTTTGCCTGCGCTGTCTGTCCATCCAGGACTTCAGGACATAAGCAGTTCCAGCACAGTCAAGGACAAACCTGAAAACAAAAATCCCCCTTTACACCTGGGAAAAAAATCCGGGAAGGCTTGTTGGGAGAGACATGGTGGTGGTGGTGGTACCCAGTTATCCAGTATCCCGGTGCGACTGAGCTGTCACCATCAGCGCAGGAGAAGCAGAGCCATGCAGAGGGCAATGCCACGGCCCTGCTCACGCAATGCCAGGCAGCAGATGGAAGAACCAACGAGTTGTTCTGCCAGACCCGTGACTGCCTGCAGAATTTAGTGAGGACAGGCAGCAGCTTGGGGAAACCCAGGCCACACGGAATATTTTTGACTCTCCTGTTTTCTCCCGTTTTCCAGGAGCTGGAGGGGTTTTGCTCCATGGCAGGGTGAGCAAGCCAACAGATGGCACTGTGCTGTTTCTGGAGGAGCCCAGGCGCAGGATCCCCAAACGCTGGGAAAACGTTGCACTTCAGGGAAGTTTCTTCCAGTAGAGATGCAAAGGCAGAGGCAAAGTCTCCCCCGGCCCTTTGACCACCTTGAGCTGCTGCTGCCTTGGCCCAGCATATGATGCAAAGAAAATCTCCAGTTCAGATCTCAAATTCCCATTGAGAACATTTTTCTCCCTGCATCGTCTCTGGCAGATCAGACACCCTCGGTGCTGTGCTGGTGCCCAGCAGAGAAGACCAGTTGTGAGGAGCTGATGATTTTGGCAGGAGGTGCAGGGTTCCTCAGTAGCAGGGCTGGACTGGCTCTTGGTCCTCATCTGGAGTTTGACTTTAGCCCCAGGGGCTCCTCCTGTCTGAGACCAGCAGAGCAGAGGTGAGGGATGGGGAGATGCTGGGGGTGGTTCCTGGCAGTAAAATCCTGCCTGTTCTTTTCATCAAGGCTCCCCTGTGCAAGGAAGCACTTGCTGCTTTAAGAGCAGAGACATGTTCACAGCTCCATCCATAGGTTTGTACCTCAGAGCAGGGTCAGATGGGTGGTTTGGGGTGAATTATTCCCTGAGTTCAAAGTATGCCTGCTTTCCAAGCTGAATCTCTATAACTCCTTTCCAGTCCTTGCAATGTCCTCTGGAACCACTCCCCAGTGTTCCCAGCCCTACCTGTGAATACGTCTGTCATCACTGGTGTGCTGGGCTCCCTTATTTCTAACTCCTTAACCAGCTTGCATGCCCTCCTGTATCAGTATCACAACCTCCATCCAACAGCAAATACCTATGACGGGGATGGGACAAGCTGTTCTTCAAATGCAGCATCATGAGCTGGTAGATACATCAGAACAGGCTTACCTGTCAGGGTGGGGGAAACACACAAGTATGGCCCCCATTGCTTTGCCTTAAGCCACAAGAACTTTTCTAGCAAGTGGGACCAGCAGTAGCTCACACAGCTCTGCACTCCAATCTGCCATCACTCTTTTCCTCGCCTCCCTCTTCCAAAACCCCTCTCAAGGTGCAATCTAGTGATGGAATGCAGCATCTGCTGGATCCAGAGCATCCCCGTCTACCGTGGAGACCCTGTGCACCCTCTGAGGACGTGCTTGGCATCACCACTATGTCCAGCCTCCCTCCGCTCATGATGGGTTCGACCCCACTGCCGTCTGATGCCACCTTTCAAATTGCTGGTCAAATTAGGGTAAGTAGTTATACTAGGCTGACTTATGCCTCTTCAATCCTTCCATCATTCAAAGGCAATTTAGCCCATTCATTCATAACAAGAGGCTATTGATTGAATAATCTCCGTTATTAGCGTTTGGGTAGGACTTGCTCCTTGTTTTATCTTATTATTGTTTTTTGCCAGTTAGTTTAAAGCTGCTTCTGTTTTGCCCTGCTGAAACTACCACTGCAATTACAGCAAAAAGTCTGAGCAGATACTTGATTAAGCCTCGCAGAGATTATTGCACACAGTTCTGAGTGCACATATTTCAGAGGAAATAGCATAGAGAATCTCGCGTGTGAATTCCTAGGATCCGCAAGCACGGTTCCTCCTTGCAGGTCAATAGCTCATATTGTCTGCTCTGCCAAATTGTTCAAACATATATAATGCTCGCAAAACATTGCTTAATTAGATTCTAGAGAACATTGACACACAAACAAAAGATATTAATATCAAGGATTTCAGCATCAAATGTAGTTTACACAGATCAAAGAACATTTTTGGTGCAAAGAGGTTATGAATGTGACAGGTTGTTACTCCACAAGTGAAGAATATGACAAGAGGGGAAAGCGGTGATCAGTGAGCAGAGCACAAAGAGGAAGGAGTGCAGACTGGTAAGGGATGTGGGCAAAATAAAGCTGCAGAAGCAGAGGAAAAGGGGGGTTACTGGAGAGGCAGAGGAAGCCTCTTGCAGAAAGCAGTGACAGCCTCTGTGGCTATACCCCCTAAAACAGAAATGGAGCTCTTTAGGGGTTGTGAATTGCTGCTGTGGGATAGGATGAGATTTGTCCTCTTTCATAGGGTTGACATATGAAGAGCAAGAGCCAAACCCTGAATATGTGTCTGTAGGCAAAATCTTCAACTAAATTAATCACTAAGGTCTGAATGGAGCCTTGGTCCTTAGCTAAGAGCCTTGTGTTGCTCAGCCATTTGATGTGGTCTGTGGTGCTTCAAACTGGGACGAGGCACTGAAGAGGTGAAGGAAGGGGATGTGGAGATGAGCTGGAAGAATCCTGAAGAGACAGGCTGAAGTCAGAGTAGGTTGTCAGAAGATGTGCAGTCCTAGCCAGGCCTGAGATCTTGGGGGGCAATAAGATAGGAAAGGGAACAAATACAGTTAGCAATTGTATGTCCTGAGTTTCACTAAGACTACTGAGGACAAACTCCATGTTTGCATGTGACTGGTGTGTGGGTGATCTATGGTCTCCTCGGAATGTGGATGTTCTGCCTCCATCACCTTCATAAAGCTGCAGGGTCTGGGAAACCTTTGTGGAGCCTCATTGTTTGTGAGACCAACAGGACTGCCCCAAACCTGCAGCCTGAGCTGAGAAAATTTTCAGTCTGGTCAATGGGACCTTAATTCAGGACGAGGGACTGGAAATTACTGTCAGGCAGCTACCTGGAACGGAAGGAATTTGCTGGAGAGAGAGCAAGGACCATGGATGTAAAGGCAGGCACAAAGCAGCAGGGCAGGAAGACAGGCAAACAGCTAAAAGAGCAAGCCAAGGGGAAGTCAATAAAATTGACTTAAAATACATATGAATGAAAAAAAATTAATAAGCCAAAGCTGTATTTAATGTCAATATTGTTGTAGTAGTCTGAGAAGTCATGAATAAATAAAAGCAGATGGTGGATTGATCATACCACACCAAGAAAGGCACTTGTGAAGAGCGTTTTCTTCTCAAGGCACACAGACTCATATGTGTGTTTTTCATTTGCTTTAATGGCAGTCGTGTTTGCAAACTCCTGGATATTGAGAAACAGGAAAACCTCGGTGGTTAAGGCTTGTTTTGACACAATTATTTCCTTTTTCTCCTGGAAAGCATTAACTCCTGTTTCAGAAGTGTTCCACCTGCATATTACACGATAGATCACAGCAACCTGCCAAATCTGCTGTAAATTATTCAAAAATATGCTGACAAATTAAGGCCTGGCGTTTTAAAGGGTGGGTAATTTGCAGCGTTATTGAAGAGTACCCCTGTCCCTTCAACTTTTCCCCACAAGCACTAAGAGCACTGGCTCTGTCGCTGCTGACAAGGGATGGATCACCCACATCCAAGCTGCTGGGACCTGGGTCCTGAGAGATGCCGAGAGCCTGGAGAAGCCCAGTTCCTTCCTCAGATTTGCATCTCTCGATTTTTCCGCATGCATACTGCATCGTAATATCCCATTTTAAAAACTGGGAATAGAGGAAACAGCATCACAATCTGCTGTGTATTCCTGGCACCAAGGGCTCACGATTAGGCCCTGTTCCAGAAGATCATTTAAGCAGGCACTGTCTGAAAAATCTTGGTTTTATTAGGCTCTTTCATTAGGTAGGTCCTTAGCCACCCTGCAGGTGTAGGGAACAAGCAATTTGTCTGTCTGTCTATCACTAGTTCTCATCACCGTGGTACGTAGCCTTCAGAGACTGAAATAACATCCTTAACATCCCCGTGGAAGTGCATTGTTTGTCTTAAATCTAAGTCCTATTACGAAAATCGAAGTGAGAGCTGTAAGGAAGCGGCCAGTTACAAAATGATCCGAGTATGTTCAGTGATGTGCCATTTTAGACTGGATCTTAGGAAGAAGTTCTTCAGTGCAAGGCGGGAGGGATTCTGGAACTGATTGCTCAAGGAGGTTGTGGCTGCCCCCTCCCTGGAGGTGCTCAAGGCCACGTTGGATGGAGCCTTGAGCAACCAAGTCTGGTTGAGAGGAGGTGCTGCCCATGGCAGGGGGTTGGAGTAGGTGATCTCTAAGGTCCCTTCCAACCTGAGCCAGTCTGTGACTCTGTGACTTTGACCCAAACTTTAGCTCTCCTCACCAATAGGAAAGCTGTACCAAAGCGTGGTGCAGATGAGACATCACTTCAGAGGAGTGGACTGGAGTGACTGGTGAGTGGACTCTCTGGTGACTGGAGAAGGATGTGGAAGCAGAGCCATGAGAAGAGGTGTCCCTGTTGCACGGAATCACTCGGGTCTGGGCAGGGCTGCTTCAAGAGCACACTCTTGCTGTCTGCTTTCACTTTCTGACCATGTTTCTCTGTGACTTTAGCAATCCATGTTTAGAAAATTCGAGACAGGTTGCTCTGCATTTCATTCCCTTTCTAAAACCGTGAAACTGCCAGAAAACATTCATCTGCTTAAAATGAATTGCTGAGAATGATGGTCACATGCGTCAAGAGATGCTGAACTGCCCGTTGATTGTGGTCTGATCCTGTAAGCTTGCTCCGTGATCCTCAAGCTGGTACAGAGGAAACCAAAAGCCTCTTCATTTGTCACTCTCTACAACTACTTGAAGAGAAGTTGTAGACAGGTGGAGGTCAGGCTATTCTCCCCGGCAACTAGTCAGGTCAGGGCCTGGAGCTGCCAGGGGAGGGTTAGGTTGGATGTTAGGAAACCCTTCCTCATGGAAAGGATGATCGGACCCTGGAATGGACTGCCCAGGGAGGTGGTGGAGTCCCCATCCCTGGAGGTGTTGAAGAAAAAACTGGCTGTAGCACTTAGTGCTGTGGCCAAGCTGATGTCAGGTTGTAGGCTTGACTTGATGATCTTGGAGATCTTTTCCAGCCTCAATAATTCTGTGATTCTGGTCTGCATCTCACTTCAAACACAGTTTTGAAGATTGCAACTTGAGAGTTGTTCTGTTTGCACTGTGCCTGTAACAGTGAGATCAAATTCATGGCTTGTACTCTTAGTGTGCAGGATGGACTGTGCAATGGTGACTCAAAATGCTGCTAAATGTTGGCTGCTCAAGGCTGTGAGCACCCTGAGCTGAGGAGCACCAGTAGTGTAGGGAAGAGGGGGCTGAGGGGTGACCTCATGAATGTCTATAAATATGTGAGGGGTGGGTGTCAGGAGGATGGAGCCAGGATCTTCTCAAGGTCATCTAGTGACAGGACAAGGGGCAATGGGTGCAAGCTGGAACAGAGGAGGTTCCATATCAATATCAGCAGGAACTTCTTCCCTGGGAGGGTAGTGGAGCATTGGAACAGGCTGCCCTGGGGGGTTGTGGAGTCTCCTTCTCTGGAGACGTTCAAGACCCACCTGGATCTGTTCCTGTGCAACTTGATCTAGGTGATCCTGCTGTGGCAGGGGGATTGGACTAGAAGATCTTTCGAGGTCCCTTCTGATCCCTAAGGATTCTATGATTCTATGGCTGGAGACACTTGTGTCAAAACAGCAGGTAAAGAGATTGAGTCTGACAGTGAAAAAGATGGACCAGTTCCCTGTGGCAAGATGCAGACACACATGGGTAGGGAGTGGTCCTGCCTGTCAGGCAGAGGTGGAGAAGGCTAAGGGGGAACGTGGCTGAGGGGCTGGAAAGCCTGAAGGCAGTGGATAAGCTGGGTGCTGAATGGTTGTTCACCAAATCCTGTAACAGAAGAATGAGGGGCACTCGATTGAAAACAGTAAGAGATTAACTTTGAGATAGAGAAAAGAAAGCACTTCTGGACACAGCAGGCAGTGAACTTTGGGAACCTGCTGCCACAGGAGGAAAAGGGGATTAGACAAACTCATGGAAACAGCTTTATAAGTGGCAGCTAAAATCCTACTCTTCAGCATCCTTCCAGGAGATCTTGGGGAGTTACGGAGAACAAGGGGGATGGAAAGTGGCCTGGGTAGCTTTCCTGAAGCACCACTTCCTTCTGTGCCCATTGGAGACAGTGTGCCAGGCTGTACCAGACACTGTGGTGACTGACCCTTCTAAAGGGAGCATTTCTGCTGCAGCCTGCAAAAGCCAGCTTGCACAGGGCCAGCACACTTCCCACCCCAGATGTGCGAAGGCCATCACCCTGCAGCTTCTTCTGCATTATGGGGCAAGTGGCAGAGCTGCAGGCAGTGGTGTTCACCCCCACATCATCGAGGTAGGGGGTTCTGCTGTGCCCTCCTTCCCATGCTGTCAGGAGCCCCAGTGCTGGCAGCTGCCTGGAGAGCACCTCGCCACTCCAGCATAAGACACATGGATCAATTAACGCAGTTGCTGGGTTTCACTTTTGAATCAATTAACTGGAACTGAAATTAACTAAAAATATCCTTTGCTTATTAACAGACCGAACTAATTGCAATAAAAGGCAAGGGGAAAAAAGATAAACACAGAGATGCTATTTGTCACAGAGGCTCTCTGCCCTCATCTCTACTGCAAATACTCCTCGTTTACCAGGCGGACTAATGACTCCACAACCTCCAAATCGATAGTGGCATCCTGTCATGGGGCAGCTGCATTTCCCACTCTCCCCAGCATATCTTGGCTCTTTGGGGCTGGGACGAGGCCTGGCTGGGACCACTGTCATCTCCACCAGCCCTCCTGCCCCGGCTGCTCCACAGGGCCTGGCAGCCTGCAGCCCTCTTTGTCTCGCCTTCCTTCCCTTTGTTTCTGGCTCCAGTTCTTTGTTTGCCTGGTTTTTAATTTTTTCTTGTGTTGCTGGCATCCATCATTCCTCTTCAGGCCTTTCCTTGCTCTTTTCTTCTTCATGTGCGCTCCTCACCCTATCCCAAGGACTTCTGTCTGTCCCCCACAGCCCTTTCTTTCTTCCCATGTCCCCCATCCTTTTCCCCTTCCCTCCATCCGCAGTGCTATCCCGCTCCTTCCCTCTGTCTTCCCAGCTGCAATTAGAGCTAATCAGATACCTGAGCAGCTCTGCAAAGCTATTAGTGGCTTCCCGCTCATCCCCAGGGGAGGTGAGCAGAGCTGGACAATTAGGCTTTTCCATGCAGCCCCCAGTCTGATAAACACAATAAACCACACGGGCAATGGGCACAGCTCTGCTGCCAGTGGGACTGTGCCGGGCACGGCACCAGTGAGCATCCCTGGCCTCACTGGTTGTGCCACAGTGGGACCTGCCATGTGGGCGCACCTGGGGAGCTCACCCGGCCACCCTCCTCCTGTCCTAGCTCAGGGTCACCCCATTTGAGTAGCCAGGGCATTGATTTGGGTGGGGGGCACAGGCTCTCCTGCAGGGCCACCACGCTGTGTTTGTTGCAGAGAATCTCCCTGTTCGCTCGGCAGCCCGGCACACCCCTCCTGCTGCTGGATCTATGAGCTGTGTGTGTGTTTTGTAATTAAGCAGTTAATTGCACTGGAGTTCTTGATTAGCTTTGGGGGATGGTAATGTTCTAGCAGGATGAGATGTTGTGTACAGTTCAGAATCATTTACAGAAATTGGAGCTAATTTTGCTGTCTGTGCTTATTACTGCATTAATTTAATTTGGGTTGCTTTTAGCTCATTAACACATCTAATTAATTCGTTGACATCACTATTAAGATGTCTCTTTGAAATTGGCGTCTCCAGATAATCAGGATGGAAGAGGCTGACAGATCAGGCGCGAAGCTGACTGGGAAAATGGGGAAGGAAAAAAAAGAAAAGGGACGACTAATGAATTTTCCATCAGAACCGCACGGATTGTCAGAGTTGGTATCAGAGAGGCAGAGACAGAGCTAGCGAGACAGAGGAAGGGCATGGGAGAGACAGCAGTGGTAAAGGGAGACTCATTCTCTCAGAAATACTTGTATTTGTTAGCAGAGCAAACAAGACGCATGAGAGGACAATAAATATTCTTTAGTGAATTGACATCAAGGCTGCATCTTTCTGGGTTCATTTCCCTTTCTCCCTGCTTTTCCCTTGCAGCCTCTTGGCTGTTTTAGGGGTCTTTTTCCGCGCCACAAATCATTCTGTAACTCTTGTACGGGGGGCTCTGACAGACCGATGGGGCTGAGGGACACGCAGTGTCCCTTCTGCCACTTACCGGTCCTGCTTTGCCGAGGCTGGGGGAAGGCTGCAGTGATGGGAGAGCATCCGTGCCCTGAGTGCAGAGTTCAGGGGATGGATGGACAATTGCAAGCAATTAAATTACAGTCGTTTAATGAGTTAGCACATATCAGCAGAGCCCCGATAGCTGGCTCTATGCCGGCCCAGCTCCATTTGTGAAATCAAACAGCTTAGCTTAAGCCTGCCTTTTAGCTAGCGGGGGAGAGCTGTCCTACTGGTTTGGAGGGGTGGTTGTGGCTCACTGGGTTGGCTGGAAAGTCACAGCAAGATTGTGCACTGGCCCAGGAGCTACTCACCCCACATGTGAGCAGGAGGCCCAGGGGAGGGGTTGCTGTGGGGCACCCAGGTCAGCCCATCCACCCCCCTGGCCCTGCAAGGAGGTAAAAAACCCCTTTGTGACATTCACATGAGACACTGAACTGGGGGCCTAGGACACTGCTGGGAGCTGGAAAATCATCTGCTTGGAAGCAAATGTGAGCAAACTCAGCCAAAGGAGGCTGGCAGGATGGAGGCAAATAAGCCCTTCACCAGTCAAGGGTGGGTGCCTTTTCCAAGGTACAGACTCTCGGCCCAGTTTTGGGTGCAGATGTGAAGATGCTGTGGTGTCCTGAGTCTCGGTGGTGGCTGGGTCAGGGACACTCCCTTGGCAGGAGGTGAAATGGGCTGCAAGAAAGCAGAGAGAAGAGGACCTTGTTCCATGACACAGATTGATAACGATGCAGCATGTGCTTAAAGTGACCCAGAAGAGCTGCTTTGCTGGCTCCGGGACCCAAATTTGGAGGATTGATGTGCAAGGGAAGGGGCTGGAGAGCTCAAACCAGCACAGGAGCACAGCTGGCTAAAGGCACACAGTGGAGGGCAGAAATACCACAGGCAGAACATGACCAGAAAGGCACAGGGGGGTTCTTGTGCAAGAGGTGAGAACCAGAGGAGTCCTGGTATTAGAAATATTTACTAAAGTTAGTAAATATTAAAGAGGGAAAGCAACTCTTGAGGAACAGATGGGGAAACACTGGACAGGGACACTTTCCTTCCTTTTTTGCTCTTATGATGCTCACTGAGCCTGCAAGCACAGCTCTTTGTGCACAGCAGAGGTCTCCAGCCTTTTGGGTTTTCAGATTATTTCTCAGTTTCCTCCAGATTTGCCTGGAAGCACCTGATCAGCATGGTGCAGTGCTAGGATCTGGGAGCCTGAGTGTGGCCATGCTGTCACGGTGGGAAGTTCTTCCCTCTTCCAGCCTCAGACAAACCTTCCCAAACCAGAGGAGGTCCCAGATACAAAGTGGGGAGGAGGAGGCACACAGGTGTGTTTTGAAGCTGATAGTGGTTTTCTCCCACAGGTAGCTCCCATACAACTGCAGAAGACACAAGCTCTCACCATCCTGTGTTCCTTATGACAAATGGGACAAGAACAGGAGAAACAGCCCCAAAACTCTCTTCACCCAATGTTTTAGCCCTTTTGGATTTGCAGAACCCTCAGGTTTTCATGGTGCATGTGCAGACTCCTCCATATACATAGATTTGTGCCATCTGAGAACACACCAGTTCTTCTCAGTTACCTTCCAGAACCCCTGATAGGTCCCTCTGGAGTCTGTAGACAAGGCATTGAAACCACCAACCTCGTTAACTCTACACCCTGCCAACCATGTACTGGATGCTCCAGCCAGCACACTTGTTTCTGGAAGCTTTGTCAGTGGAGTTAGTAACATTATCTGGGCTACAAACATAATGTTCCCTTCCCACCATCCCTCTGCCTCTCTCAAGGGAGATGCAACGTGGACGGAGGCAACTTAAGGAGCATTTTCACTGGGAACAGCTGTCTTTCAGAAAGGCTTTTGTGAAATGGCTTCAAACTAATTGATTTAAAAGAGAATAAAATCTCAGGTTGCAGCGGGAAGGCTGTTGTGGAGGGGAGAGGATGATTTTAAAGGGTCTCTGTATCTCTCCTATGGCCAGACCTCGAAGGCTCTGAGATTAGTGTACTGCTTGCTGAATCTGTGCAGGCCAACCCCATTCTCCTCACTCCAGTGTCATCCCTGGCCTCATCAGGTTCATTGTCTGTGTGCCCTCTCAGGTTGGAAAAGCTGACCAGAGACAGCAATTTCTTCTTCACAGCGATTACAAGCCTTGCTGAAAGTCTGGGGGAGATCCCAGGCAGGTGAGCTGGCCTCTGGGAGAGTCCAGCATCACCCCATGCAGGGTCTAGGTGGTGGTGAGGGGCTACACAGGTTACATTTCCATCATGACTTGCTTTACTTTGCTCAAACCTCACTTGGGAGGAGTGGCGGTGGATAGAGGTGAAGAAGAGGTGAGGTCTTCCCATTACTGAGGTAAAGGTAGTGGTGATTTCAGTTTTGCACCTTAGGATGGGTGTGAGGATGTTGTGCCCTTTGACCAGGGCTGCCAGTCCTGGAAGCACGTGTCATGTGCAGGCACCTACCTGGTTCCAAAGGTACCAAACCAGACTGAGGCCGAATTGTAAAGGACTGGTTTAAGTGCCTCTTCTCTGGCAGGCTTGGTTTACCCAACTCCAAGCTGAAACACACAGGTTGGTAGCACAACGGATGCTGTCAGCTGTTCTCCTTCCCAAATGGAGATCAAACTCATCTTTGAGCCCACCCCGAAAGAAAGAAGCACAGTATCAGTCTGAATGCAGTCAGTCTGAAAAGCCACACGAGGGAATTGCATTGACTTCCTGGGCTTCCTGGTCCAACAGGGATGCTAAAATGGACCATGTTTGTAGGTGTCTCCTACCTGTGATTTGGGAGTTAAAAACCCAAGAGTCTCCCCACTTATCAGTCTAATAAATAACCCCAAGCAAACACACTCATCTCTCCCTGTGAGGAGCACAGGGTGATCCTCTCCAATGTTGAGCTGCAGTTCTCACCTGGAGAGGAGAAGTTTGCTGAAATTTCTATTCAATTTCATTCAAGGAGAGAGTATTAGAAACTCCACTGTTTAGCACTTCATTAAACACTTTAGTTGAATAACATCCTCCAGGGAATCCCAATCTGGACCACGTGAGCCAGGAGTAAACAGCTGCATCAATTAACCCCGTAATCTCAGGGGTGCTGTTAGAAGGTGAGATACCCTTAGAAAGTGCATATGCCTGCAATTAGGCTTAAAATACTTACGTGTCAATAGTTCTAGTTATTTGTGCTCTCTGCTATTGATCTGGCTTATGTTTTGCACATTAAACGGTCTTTCTTACCTCATCAATAAATTAAGTCATGGTTAGATTTATTCACTTTTCTTACGAAATGGTGCAAACTACCAACTGCTGACCCTGGCCTGGCTCTGTCTGAGATGGAGGGCTCCAACCCTCTTGGCTCACAGCTCCATCTTGCTTCTGTTTCAGGAGCTGCGGGAAGCACAGTGGGAAAAGAAGTGGTTGAACTTCTGCCACACCTTGTTTTGAGGAAGGGGCAGGATCTTTAGACCATAGAGAAGACAAGACTCTGCCCAGTGTTAGGCTTTGGGAAGAGCTCAGAACCCTCTGAAATGGCATCCAAACAGGCAGGAAGCTCTGCTGCCAGCAGTCACCTCACTGGGAACTAGCGGGATGAGACAAAGGACTGCTCCTCTCTTTTTCCTCCTCATGTTTTCCAACTGCTTCATTACTGATTGGATCTTCTTCCTTCAGACAGAGCCATGACAATGCTCAGTGTTTCTGACTGGAAGCTGGGAGCCCTCTGTGGGACACACTGGTATAAGGTGTGAAACGGTGGAGACGTTTACCTGCAAGGCTGGTTGAGAACTGGGCTTGGGGAGAAAGAAAGTGTTGTGATCGTTTATTTTTGGTATCCAGATTTTAAGCCTAATTTTTGTCCCTACAGGAGCGGGACCAGGGCTGAGGTCTTCCTGCAGGGTAAGCGCTGAGCTGAGGACTGAGCATGCTGAGCAGAACAGCAGCTCTGGCCAAGGCTGGTGGTACTGCACACTGAAAACCTCTGTTGATTTCTTCATTCTTCAGGGTCTTCAAGAGTCTTTGCTTGTTTTCACCAGCTCCCCTTGAAGACCTGTTGGCTTTCTGTAAGGTCATAGCACAACTATTTTCATGGAGCATAATTCTGGAGATCATTAGGTTTGTTTTTTGATTGCCTTTGGTCACCCTGGCTTTTCCATGCTGTGTGTAATGAATGTTGTGCTCTTTCATGATGAGCACGAATAGAATAAAAACATAAAGAAAACTCTGGGCAGTGGAAAGAGCAGTCTTTCAGGTAGTTGGCTTTGTCTGTTTTTCTGTTCTCCTGCTTGTGTGGTGCCTATCATAGAATCATGGAATCATTAGGGATCGGAAGGGACCTTGAAAGATCATCTAGTCCAANAGATATATTGATGAGGTCACCCCTCAGCCTCCTCTTCTCCAAGATAAAGGGCATGCAAAATCTCCTGACCAAATGGTGGCCAACAGCCCCTTGTTGTTACAATTAAGCCACGCGCTGCTTTCCATAACTCATTAGTCCTTTAGTTTCTGGATTAGTTCAATGTGCAAATAACGTCACAAATTGAATATTAGTAGACTTCTATTGAGGATTAAGCGGCAGTAAAGGCATATCACTGTGTCTTCATTTTGCTTTGCACGACTGTGGTTTGTCCAGCGTAGCAAGTGGTTAGTTAACTGCCCGATCGCTCGCCACCTCCTTCCCCGTTCTGTTTCCTCATGCAATAACCCAGCTGTTAGAAGTGAAAAACAACAATGATGCATGTAGAATTGGGGGCATGCAAAACACATCTCCCTCCTAGAACTGCACAGTGTGCTAATTCTTTTCCTTTTGTAAAGGAGAGCTTAGCATGAGGATGACCCCAGCTCTTCTGCAGTTGCTCCTGCAAACACCCAGCAGCACTCAGTTGACAACAAACCGTGATCAGCTAATGGGCTTGACTTGCTCCAAGTTAAACACTTCACCCGTGTTATTGAATTAATTTTGTAATTCATTTTATCACCTCTAACTCTGCAGACACAAAGTTTGGATGGGATAGCTCATTTCATAGAATGTGTTGGGTTGGAAGGGACCTCTTAAAGGTCATTGAGTCTAACCCCCTTAAGTAAACAGGGACATCTCTACCTAGAGCAGGTTGCCCAGAGCCCCATCCAGTCTGACCTTGAATGACTGCAGGGATGGGACCTCCACCACCTCTCTAGACAGCTGGTTCCAAGGATCCTCCAACCTCAGATTCAAGGCCTTTGTCCTTATGTCCAGCCTCAATCTGCCCATTTCCAGCCTCAAACCATGACCCCTTGTCCTATCATTCCCTGTCCTTATGAGCAGTGTTCCACAGCCTTCTGACAGGCATCTTTCAGATACTAGAAGGTTGCTATAAGGTCCCACTTCGGGCCAAGCAACCTCAACACATCCCTATTGTTGCTGCACAGATGAAGCAGAAGAACAGGCATTAGGAGAGGTGCAGTGTCTCTTCCAGGCAGACCTGCATGGCAGTCCTAGCACCTGCTCACAAGGGTCTAGTTGTGGGTTTTGGATCTGCAGTGCACCAATGGCACTGCAATGGCAACACAAGCCCACAGCTTTTAACTTGAGATGCATTTGCTGGCGTGGACAGGATGGCTCCATGCCATGAGAACTTTCAGGACACTGCTGAGCAAAAATGGGTGCAGCTTTCTTTTAATGCACTGAAGTGGAGGAAAATTTCAATCTAATAATGTAAAGCAGCAATAACCATTATAATTAATTTATATAAAAGACATTATAAAATTACACTTGATGCATTTAAATCCCATCCAGGAGCAGTGCTCGTTTTCCAGTTAAGCTATGGGCTGCGCTAAGGCAGACAGGGAAAGAGGTATTTCAATATTTCTTATAATTTTATATTCTTTCTAATATCTCTCATGCTAATTTCATTATGCAACACAGTCAGCACAGTGATGTAATTATTGAAAAGTAATTTTGCAATAAATGGATTTAAATGTGTTCGAGTCCACTGTAAATTCAATCTCTTGGTAAAGGTGGATGGAATAGGCAGGAAAAACCGAGCAGGGATGCTGCTGGGTGAAAGCTGAGAAGTCCTGGACACCCCATACTGAGTATCTGCTTACACCAACTAATAACATCCCCTTCAGATAGAAGCTACTCTCCCCCTGAGCCCCCAAAGCTGCTGTTTTTGAGGGCACTTCCAGCTTTCATGGTGGGGGAAGTTTTGTCTCAGGCGGGTCTTCTCCTGGAGCAAGGCACTGTCTGTGCTGCTCCTAGCAAAGTGGATCCTGTGTGGGTGTCTTAGTCTGGATTAAGGGCTCAGTTACTGGGCAGGGACATAAAGACATTCTTCTGCATAAGACATGGGAGATGTGCTTTCTATTCCTGGCTCTGTCAGAGACTTCCTGTGTGATACTGGGCAAGCAGTATATCATCCCTGCGCTTCCATTTCCTCATCCGCACAATAGGGATAAAGAGTGCTTCCCCAGCTCATCGCTGAAATTAATGTAACATATGTAAAGTGCATGTATATCCCCAGATGAAAGGTGCCATTGTAATAATATTCAAATTATTATGGAAAATAGATAAAGCGACCAACCCCTGCTAAATGATCGTCTAGCTTTTCACCAGATTCATGAGATCCACGGAAAATGTGATAAGAAAACCTCAGATGTCAAGTGCTTTACAGTCAGACTCTGCTCATGAAACGGAGCTGGCTGTGCCTTTTAAGTGGAGGATGAGATAGTGGAGAATTTGGGGCTTGCAAAGTTGTTGCCATGGTTAAGCTATCTAGGTTTACTTGATGCCACTGTTCATCCAGAGGGGAGGCCTGGGGAATACATCACCTAATGTCCAAATCACGGAGCAGGAACCCTTCAGTGATGTTGAAATCAAGGTGATAACACAAGGCTGTTTGCTTTTTCTGAGCCCTAATGGCTCTGTACAAGTTTGAGATATCACAAGAAGGTCACGTGCAGATGAAGGTGATGAAGAAGAGACTGAGTGAACTGACTTAACAGGAGTATCTAACCCACAAGGCTTCTGTTAGACATTTACCAAGAGGTGAAGAAAATAGCTCTGGTGGAGCTATTCTCATAGCTGATGAGAATTAGCAGATACCACAGTGGGAGGATGTTCAGCTCTAGATACCGAGGTGATGGTGCCTCTTCTCTGACTTCCTTTGTGCATTTCCCTTTTTCCACATCATTGCTGCAAGGTGCTTGGGCAGCACAAAGACCTCTGTCCTGGGAGCAGTACGCGTGTTCTTGGCAATAGGTTCGTATCTGAGCAAGGCTGGCAGCAGGCAGACATTTGTGTGTTTTCTCGGGAACAAATAGACCTCCCGGAGTTCCCTTCTATTGTGAGGAAGATGCTGGCTTGGCCTCCGAAAAAGCCATGTTGGGGATCACTCAAAACCTGAACTCACTGGAGATTTGCCTCCGAAGCTGCTGTGCCAGTCTCTTCTGGCACCATTGTACAGTTGCCCAGCACCAAATGCTCAATTATAGACAAAATTGAATTTGCAATTTGCTTTTGGGCAAAGTGTAAATTGGCCCTTCATTGATTATTAATGAAGTGCTAATTGCTCTTTGCAACCAATTTTTATGCAAATGCTATTAGTGCTATTTGCACAATCCTGCAATTTACAGTTTTACATTTGCAATGGCCTGGTGAAAAGATGTGAAAAGATGACAGCTTGTCCTGAAAGAAAACACGAAGGGGAGGGGAGAGGCAGTGGCAGAACTTGCAGAACTTGGAGTAGCAAAATAACGCAATTAGGAATGAGACAACGTTAAAAACCAAAACCGAACAAACAAACCCTCTCTTTATTGATTGTTACAGATTCAGCGTTGACAGGGGTTGTTCTGAGTGTAACAGGATCCCATGACAGATGTAAACCAGACTCCAGGCATGTGCTGGGTGTTTCACTGCGGAGGTCAGCGTATGAGTTTGCCTGTGAAAACATCGATGTGAGGCTGCCAGCATCAACCCATCCAAGAGCTGGGTGCTTCTCACAGTGACAAGTGAAGCTGTGTTGGTTTGTGAATGGAGTGTGGGCAGCTGCTGAGCTGATTTGGCACAGAGCTCCTCTGCCAGATAACACCCCTCCCCTTGCATGGGGCTTGGAGCTGAGTGCTCACCTTCATCTACCCATGACTGGTGTAAACCCACAGCCCTCCTCTGCCATCACACCAGGCTGCTTTAGACCTCTCTTTGCTTCTGCTCCACCTTTGTAGATGGTGCCTGGAGCTACAGTTTGGCTGGGGAGCTTTGCATGGAAAGGCTGGGTCCTGCAAAATAGGAGTGCTGTGGGTCTGACTTTGCTAGTGGGGAATGAGGGTGTCCAGTAAGGGCTTGTTTGCAGGTTCATTTTCCTTAGTCTCTGGATGTTGCTACCTGTTCTGAGGCTTCACGGGAAGCCTTTGGTGGAATCCAAAATCACATTCAGCTCCAAGCTCTCCCATACCTGCTCCTCTCTCGGACAGTGAACTTCACTGAAGGTGTTTGAGGCAGCAGAGTGACCTCACCTACTGTTGGGTGATAGATTTTGCTGGTGGAACAGGGCTTGCTGAGTAGGGGCAGGCTGTCATCAGCAGCACCCAAAGAAGCCACAGGTAGCCCCAGGGTGATGGGATAATAAGAAAACAATTAATGAGTGCCTATGTGAGCAGCACTACTTAAATGAAACTGTGGATGCCAATTTGAACCCATCCATATCAGAAAGGAGAGTGCAGGAGGGTTTATTTTTGATCCACAAGCATCCTTCCTCACTCTATTTTATTATTCCTTTTATTTCTTATATCTTTGAGCAAAAAGATGCTGGTTGGCACACAGCTCCTGTGTTCATACATCAGGGATTCTGTTTATTTTTTGGCTCGGAAGGTCAGTCTTGATGGGGCTCTGAGCAATCTGTTCTAGTCAGAGGTGTCCTTGTTTATTGTAGGGGGGTTGGACTAGATGACCTTTGGAGGTCCCTTCCAACCCACCACATCCTATAATTCTGTGACTCTAGAGCAGCACACTGGGAGCTGGCCCTGCTCCTGGTCTCTTTAGAGCTCTCCCTTTCCTAGGTGCATCCCTCTGTGCTTCAGAAGATCGCTGTGCCCTTCCTCCTGTCATATGTGATCTACCCTTGGCCATACTAATGCCTTTTGCTGGGACAAGTCCAAGTAGCTGAAAGATCTCAAGTACCTTTGCCTCCATTCTGGATTTGTCACGCCTAACTTTCCCAATAGTGACTCAAGGTTTTCTTTCCAGACCCCTAACAACATCATTTCTGCTAGACCTCGTGCCATTCTTGTCTTCAGCTGTCAGAGGACAAGGAAGCAAGCAGACCACTGTGCAGGCGTGTTTCCCCTGTCCAGACCTCACTAGGGTCTCTTCTGCATCCCAGTTCATGACAGAGCGCTGGATGTCAGTGAAGGTCGCTCTGCTGCCCTGCTGCCACCAGCAGCTCCCAGTGGCAGTCAGGTGCTGCCTGCTCTCTCCTTGAGCAGCAGTTCAAGACAGCAGCTGCAGGGATTGCTGCTGGTTCCTTGCTCACAGGAAGCAGCACAGGATGACCTTCCCTTGTTTGATTACACAGTGGGTTGTTTCCTCAGCTCCTGGCCGTTGCCAATGTGGTCACTGATGGTGCAGAAGCTCAAGGGTGCTGGGGAAGCTGCGGACACGAGAGACAGTTGGAGCTGAGTTCCCCGAGGAGCTGCATGCTGTAAGGCTGTGCAGACACAGCGTGTCACTCTTTTCCACAGCACCATGTCCTGGGTCTGTCCAAGCCCGGCCCCATGCCTGATCCTGGCTCTCTCACACCCTGCTCCAGCCACCCTGCTGACCCTCTGACCCAGAGCTGCTGCTTTGCTGAGCATCACAGCTCAGAGCCCTGCAGGGCTCAGCATAGGGCAGTGTTCAGAGGAGGCTTTACAGCTGCTCAGAGGGATGTCAGGGGGTGTGTGAGCTTGCCTGTTCACGACCAGTGTTTTGTGGACAGACCAGCCAGCAAGTAGTTTCCAGAGGAGTAAAATCTTCATTTTCAGTCCTGGGAGAAGTGTATGGATGTGACTTGGGGGTATTGATGGTTTCCTTTGCTTTGGGGGGATGCAATCTGTTTTTTCAGGGTGAATGCAGCCCTAATCTGGATGATCACCCAGATGTGACAGCTGAGCTTTGAGGAGATGGGAATGCAGCTAAACCACTCAGAGTTAAGAGCTACTCAGACACTTCACCAGGTAAAGCCCTACTTGGTGCCTGGCATGGGTTTGCATTGTGCCCAGCAGGAAGAGCTTTCTTACTCTAGAAAAGCCCATGGAGATGGGTTTGGCCTTGGCCCAAGGTGGCTGGTGATGCGGAACAAGTGTCCTGGTACTTTAAGGTGGGTGCAACAACGTTCACAGCCCCATCACATAGTGCTTTGGATGCAAAAGGCAGCTCTGCAGGGACCCCCCAAAAAGACAGCCGTCAGCACTGCTCTCCCAGCTCCTACAGGAAGAGGGTTGCAGCTTCAATTTAAATAATCGTTGCCAGGGTTTCAGCAGTGACTCATTCGTCCCTGAGACAGGATCCCTTGTTAGCAGGGGGCTATCTGGGGAACACCCCCCCCGCCCCTTCTCCGTGTTGCCAAGGCACCTCAAACAGGGGGACTTTCTGCACCTCCTTCTGCCCGCTCCTCTCATCTTTTATTTTTCAAAACGTCTGGGTAGGCAGTGCTGCTCCATGCCTTCAGAAGGGGTTGCTGTCTGTACCCCAAAGAGCTCTGCTCGGCCAGGGAGGCCAGGCTTTCATGTCTTTGCTCTTTAACAGAGATGGGGGAGAGACTTGCTGCACCATTGAGCATCTTGTGGGCCGGTCCATACTGCTTTGTCATTGGGTTGTCATCTGCATCCTGAGCATTCAGCACCAGCTCCAGATCAGTGTTGGGCTTCCCTTAGCCAGGAAGGGCAAACTTGTGATAATGGGACAGGAGGGAAACAAGCACACTGAAATGGATTCAGCTCTCAGACCCCCTGCAGGTTTAAAGCACGGATTAATTTTCAGCATTTTCTTCTGTTTTCTTTCCAACAAATGGTTTGGAAGGCTCTCCGACCAACGGAATAAGAACAGAAGTTGAGTTTTCCCCCACTCCTTGCAGTCTGGGTAGACTTGTCCAGTTCATCCTCAGTCTCTAGACAGCACAGATAGACTCCGAAGATGGAAGAGGGTACCTCTGCTCCACTCCATACAAGAATATTTCTCTCCCTGTGCTGCTGGTGCCCATAACAAATTCCTTCCTCCCCATGGCAAACAAACCCCAAGAAGTATCTGTGGCCCTTATGTTTTGGGGGGGAGGAGGGGGGCTGGCATCCTTGCAGCACCTCATTTTGAAATCCCCCAAATTTGAGTAGTATATTTTAAATATGATGTTATAAAAATGTGGTAAATATTTAATTTTATTTTTATTAAATACTAAATTGATGATGGCTGACACTTTATTAAAGTGTCAAAGTGAGTGTTCATACATTCTAATTACTTATTCTAACAAGGAGGCTGCCTCGTCAGGAGCCGCGTGCGCAGGCGAGGGGCGCTCCCGTTAAGTAACACCTATTAAACTATCATTTGCACCTAGAGGCATCTCATTAATATCTCAACTGGTGAAACTGTGCTGCCAGTGCCTACCTGACCCAGGGCGTTGACAGGAGGAATGGCTCCAGGAGGCTTTTTCTTGCTCCAGGCTTTCCTGTACAAATAATTCCTATAAAATTAATAACAACTATTCCACTTAATTGAATTCCTGATAAATGAAGATTCTTCCAGGCCCCTGTTAAATGCATCCAGGAGATGCACAAGGAGTGTTGCACAGCAGAAGGGGGAAAGTTTTGTTCTTCTCATCTCTCCCCTCTCTGCTTCCTTCGTCTCTGCAGGCCTCCTCCCACCATATGCATCCCTCCTGCTGCTCCCTCCTTATCATTATTTTCCTTCCCCTCCTAACCATGTCATCTCTTTTCTGCAGCCGTTTTCTTTCTGAGCTCCCAGCTGACTCCCTCCAACTTCTGTGCCTCTGCTTTGTATCTACCTTTATGGCAAACTACCTCAATAATTTATTATCCTTCTGGAGCTGCCTTCTTCTCACCTCTATTGCCTTTCCATCTTTCTTGCCCTTTGTTCCATCTTCCGTTCCATCTCACCAATAAGGGCTATTTTTCTCAGGCTCTGGAATCATTGTCCTGGTGGAATCTCCTCAGGGGTGTGAGATCTCTGTTGGATGAAGTGGTGGCATTGCATCTTCAGAGCTATCCAGTCACCGGGGTGATGTGTTCTCCCCCAGTATGGGGACTGTCATCTGCCAAACACTTCTTAGAATCATAGAATCATTAGGGATCAGAAGGGACCTTGAAAGATCATCTAGTCCAATCCCCCTGCCACAGCAGGACACCTAGGTCAAGTTGCACAGGAACTGATCCAGGCACATGCAAATCTCCTTTCATTCCACCCACCCATGGATGAGGAGATACCTGGGTAGGAAGAGAAGCTTGTCCTCCAGTTCATCCCCACTGGGGTGCCAAATCATTACAGGAGAGGTAATGGGCTTTTGCAAGGGACCCTTTGGAGTCTGAGGGATTTTTGATGCACTGCTGAGCTGTCTTTAATGGCATTTGCTCTGCTCATGGAGTAAAGGGGCTGCCTTTTTGCCCTTATCCTGGGCAGCTACTGGCATTGGGGTTTGGTCATCAGTTGTTGGGGTTTGCTTTTGTCATTCCTTTAATAAATACAAAAATACCCACTAAAAAATTCCATTCTATTTTTGTTTCATTCCAATTAGAAAAACAAACTAGAAACTACACTTAATATTAAAAACACCAACTTGAGATTCAAAGCGAGCAACTTAAAAATAAATAAATACATAATGGGAAAATATCATTAAATAACACATGAATAACAAGTAATGGGATTTTAATCTTCTTGCCAGGAGAGGCTACTTCCTCAGCACTAAAGGTGACTCACAAGCAGCAGCACTCCAGGAAAGTTAGAAGTGATAATTTGATAAGTCTCAAGGATTGTGCGGAACTCAAAGAGGGATAAAACAGCCTTGCAGGGGGCTCTCCATCCTCTGTCTCTTAGTGATGAATGAAACGAGAAAACCTGATCAATTCAGAACTGTTGAAGAATAAAACGTGATCTCATCTTCATGAACACCCAGGTAGGCTGGAAATCGCTGCCCCGTGATGCCGTTTTTATGGATAACTACTATATTCAGGGTTGTAGGAATGGTTATTTTTTTTTTAAATGTAGGTCAAACAAAATAACAGCAGCCTGTGAAGGAGCCTGGAGAGCATCTCTGGGTGCCTGGTCTAGGACTCCAGTAGTAGGAGGTACTACCTTCCATCGAAGGTAGGATGAAAGTTCCTGTCAGGGTAAGTTACTCCCGAAATAATGCTGCTTGCACCAGCTTCTGCTGCTGATGATGGTGGAGC
The DNA here is from genome assembly GCA_013397515.1 of Upupa epops. Lineage (NCBI taxonomy): Eukaryota > Metazoa > Chordata > Aves > Bucerotiformes > Upupidae > Upupa > Upupa epops. The sequence continues at coordinate 35,386 of VZRI01003083.1, forward strand.
TGAGATGGAGCCTAAGACCTCCGGGGCACGTGGAAATGGGGTTGTTTTGTCCAGACTTTGTGCTTGAGTGGTGCCTTTCAGTTCACATTCTTCTGGGGACACCTTTTGAACAGAGTCAAAGGGATGGGGATGGAAGAGGAATAGAAAAAAGAAAAGGAAGGAAAAGATTGGTGGCAGTGGGAAAGCCAGAGGGAAGGAAGGTGAAAATCTGAAAGAAAGGAGAAACAGGTGGAGAAGGAAGAAGAATTTCTTTCTGCAGGTAGTAGGAGGTTTCAGAGGCCAGTTTTGGCAGATGAGAACCTGTCTTTTGCAAGATATGAAATGAAGCAGAAGAATAGCTTTCTTGATTAAACTGATGTTTGATACTGGGACAGTGGGTGAGCCAGAAAACCAGAAACAGGCAAGTATGAGCTGTAAATGAAGGAATTCAGGAGATAAGGTGAAGAAAAATGTTATGTAAGCAAAAGAGGGATGTACCGAGCACTTAGAGGGACAGTCCAGACCGTGTGTTTAGGGTGTTTTTCACAATTTTGTCTAAAAGAGGTAACAATGAAAACTTGAAGAGGATATCCCTGCTGGTGTGTTTCCTTCTAGAGCAGAGGATGGTCAGGGGTGGCAAGAGCAGGGACTTCACAACCAACAGCAGGTACTTTGCTGCCTTCCCCATCTCATGTCTAGTTGCTGCCAAGGGTGTAATTTAGGGTAGAACTTGATGTTTCTTATTGTTTCACTTAACTCTCCTGATTTTAATTTGTCCCATAGTGTGCCTTTCAACCACTTCATCTGCCTGTGGTGCCTGGATTTACAGGTCAGGGAGAGGGTGAGTGCTGGAGAGAGAAGAGGATGGGAGTGTTGGCTGTGCACAAGCTTTGGGATGGAGAGAGGTCTGTGAATTGGTGTTGAGCACTGGTACCCTTTGTAACATTTCTAAAGATGCTTTGCCTGCCTCGGTTCACCATTCCTTCTCATTCACCACCCTTCTTTCTTTTCTCTGGTTGGAGAGACTGTTTATAGTCAGGGCCTTTGCAGGATCCTACCCCACTCTCATTTAGGGTCAGCTCTGCCACTGTTTGGAGTTAGCTCTGTCACCATGCTCAGCCAGGAAGATAACAGGGACTTCAACATGTCCCTTAGCTAGAGGTCTCAGGACACTGTTCCCATTTTATGGGAAGGGTCTCCGGGTCTGGCACATGCAGGTCAAGGGTGGTGGGGGTCGGGGTCCAGGATAGGGGTGCCATGCCACCCCTCTGGTGAGCAGCCAGGTGTGTGCCCTGCTCCTTGCATGGCAGCGGATGGGGCAGGCTGGACAGCAGTACAGCTGCCCAGCTTCAGCTTAGTGTTTATTTTCCAGGCTGAAAGGGAGCTTGTGATCCCAAAGCCCTTCTGTGTTTAGCCAGACCTCTCATTCACTCGCAGAGGAAACCCATGTCAGCCGCTCCCCTTTGTCTCCCCTGAGCTATTGCTTTGAATCTGAAAGGATTGGGTGCAGATTTCAAGGGATGTTCAGACAAAGGCTGTTTGAACAGCACTTGTGTAAATAATCCATGAAAAACTCTTTGAATAACCTCAATGAAATTTTCTCTGAATTTGCTATTCTTTTTCTCCAGCGGCAGAAAGAAGTGGAAGTCAGGAAAGGGAGGAGATGGGAGGAAAGGGAGGGAGGGAGAGAGGGAAGGAAAGGGGTGGGAGAAGGCCCGACACTTTTTTCTCTCTGCCAACTTCTCTGAATGCCAAGAAGTAGCTGGCTTAGAAAAAAAATATTAAAAATCTCTTTGTTATTTTCACAGCTTTAAGGAATAAACTCATACGGGACCTCCGCGTCCTCAAACTTCTCCCTTCATTAAATGTAAGGGGACACCCTCGTATTTAGCACAGCGACGGTAATGTCGAGCCAGTTAATTATTAGCCGTATGGTTTAATGTTCACTTGCTGTACATTTGCACGAAACAATTCCCCTTCAGCTTGTCGTTTAGTTTGCATTAAAATGGAGATAATTGTTTTGATGCCAAACGCTCCCGTCCGTCCTCTCCTCCTCCCTTCCACCCGCCCCCCTCCCCTATTCCTCTTCACACGACCTATACAAATTACAGCCTTAAACAAGAGGGATAAAAAAGGAGCCCTTTGATTCGGTTTCTTTTGAAGATACCCGAAGGGAATCCCTTGCTGTGCCAGGGGACACCTCAGCCCAGGCTTCGGGGTGAAGCGCTACCGAGGCGGGTGCCTCCCCCCGAGCACCCCCAGGTGGGGCCGGGGACGTTGCAGCCGCTCCGGGAAGGGACCCTCGGGGCTCTCGACGTTTGTCGGGAGCCGGTTCAGTGGATGTCCAGGAGATGGAGCAGTGTTTCTGTGGCCTCTGCTGCCGGTGTCCCTAACGAGCCAGTCTGTCTGAACTCGGAATGAATTTTGTTCCCTTTTCATCACTCTCTGATGTCCAGCTGCTCCTGTCAACACCTTCTTATAGCATGTAATTCATCGCTCAGACTGACAGCTGGGGCCGTGGGCCTGGGACCAGCTCCTCCTGCCATCGGCTGCACCCAGAGTGGGTCCCTGGCCGGAGCAGGGGCTTCCCTCGCCCCCTCCCCGCACCTGAGGCTCTCCAAAGGATTCCCCAGACAAAACCAGGAGCAGCCCCGCTCTTGCTGGGTAACCTTTGGTGGGGGCTCTGCAGGGAGGGAAGAGCATCTCCCTTCCAGACCCCTTCCCCAGAGGGTGCTGCAGGGCTGAGTGAGGCTGATGAGATGGGGACAAGGCAGGGCTGTGGGGAGGGGAGGATGGATGGGACCGTGCCAGCTCCTGCAGGGTGCGATGCCATCTAAGCTGAGACCACCCAGTCCTTTTATTCCTGGGGTTTATCTTAATTTAACTGTAGGTCAAATCAGGAGTAACCTTGCCCCCAGATTTATGGGCTTGCACCCAAATAACAAATAATCCCACACCATCCATATCTCATTTAGGGACATGGTTTAGGGGTCACCTTCTGGGTCAAAGATTGAACTTGATGATCGTAAAGGTCTCTTCCAACCAAAGATACTCTGTGATCCCTGAGGTGCATTGCCAAGAGAGCTTTTTCCTGTACCAAACCACCTACCCAAATGCCCTCTTCGGTTCAATCCGTCTGCCAGTTTCTAACAATTATCCCTTAACTTGGCACTTCTGCCTTCAATTCTCCTCCTGAACTTACTGTCTTCCCATAATTTATTCTATATTTCACCCATTTCTTGTCCTCATTTATAATTCTTCTTTATTTTATTACTTTGCATAATTTCCTTTTAGGATTTGTCATAAAATAAATTCTGTCACCTCTGTCTTCTCATTTTAGCTCCTGTGTCAGTGTGAGCTCTCCTGCAGCAGTTCTGATGCTTCCCAGCCCCTGTGCTGGAGCTACTCCAACACTGGAGGATCTGGGGAGCCATTGGAGTGATCTCAGTTTCAGAAGGGTCTTTCTGAATGATTCAGTACCCTCAGCAGTATCTGGAAAGAAGACCCTGGGGGTAAATTCAGGGTAAACCTCCAGCTAGGATTTTTGCTGAAGTGAAATGCTGACATGGGCAGAATCATCATCACATGATTGCCCAGATTTGAGTTTAAGATACTAATAACTAAGTGAATGAGGAAGCCGAGAAGAGAATCTGCTGATGTCCGGCCTGTCCTGGAAGGTAGATAGGGAAGTGAGGCACAGAGCTCTAATCCAGATTCTCCAAGGTGTTTAGGTGCTTGACTCTCTTTGAAACCAGCGGGAAGGAAGCATCTGACATTTTGGACAGTCGGTGTCTGTTTCGCTCATTCAGGATGACACAGGACACTTGTAGAACAGTGATACAGAGAGCTGAGTGCAATTTTTCTGTGACTCCAGAATCTGAATCTCCTAGCTGACAGGTCACACAGCACGAGGGAGAAGAGAAGTCTTGGATGAGCTGTTCTATGTTTCAGTGCACTCCATTTCCGAGGAAAACAGAACCTACTTGTGCAGTATTAGAGTCCAAACAGTCTTGACTGCTGGTGCATCTCCTGAAGGAGAAGGTGGATCTACTTCATCCATTGAGCATGATTTTCTAGTTCCCTCTAGAATGGAAATCTGAAATTTACTCAATTTTTATGGAGGGCGAAAGATTTGTGGAAGCTAATCCGAATTCATGAATGGCCCTTGCAGCCAGATACAGGATGCTGCAAGGATGTGAGCTTGTGACAAGGCTCCCTTACCTTTAGAAAGTCCTTTGCAAGAGGACTTGCATCTTGAAAGGACCAGCTCTGTGAAAGAGAGTAGAGCCTTAAGGAAGGAATGGGGTCTGGAGTGAGAGGAATTTGCATTTAACAGAGGTAAAAAATAATCAAATCCCAACCCTGGTAATGTGGTCCCCTTCTTGAAAGCCTCTTCCCCCTGTAGGCACAAAGAGGTCCCATTCCAGCACACACTTGGAGCAAAATCTGGGGCCATTTTGGGTGGTAGCTATACAGAGAACCAGGAGCCCTGGGCAAGTAGTTTTTAAGTGAGAGAATCCTGATAGGGGAATATAGAACAAACCTATCCTCTCTGTGCCCAAAATCTGTAGTGGTTTCTTCAGTTGCATATATCTCACCTGCTTTGAGAAGTTGGAAGTGTGACATGAACCTTTCTGAAGTCTCTTTTTGAATGAACCCAGGTCAAGAGATCCCTTTGTGTATGAGAACCACATGGCCTCATTCACCTCAATTTCTAAGGTTTAGTTGGATTGGAAGTTCAAAGTAAATCCCAGGAGAACCAAATCTTGTGGGGATTAATGAAAACATCCCCCTGGTTCCCTGTGCTGGAAGAAAACCACTGGCTTCATCTTCCTAATACATTTTGGTTTGGTTTGGGTTTTTTCCTAGTATGGAGAAATCCCTGTGTGGTTTGGGTTTGCGAGGATTTTCCCTTCATGTGCTGCCACAACAGCTGAGATCAGCTGAGTCACTCAAGTGAACGGATCCTGGATGTAATTGTCTGAGGGCTGGTGGCCAGGTTTTTTCAGAAGAGGGTCTGACTGGCTGTGTTTCAGTTCCACCTCTGCCTTGACAGAGCCTGTCTCCTTTAATCATCAGAGTTCAGTGCACGGCTCTTGCCTGGCACAAAGTGGAATTTCATTTGTTTTGGAGGAAGATTGGCTCTTTTGTTAGTTTAGATCTTTTGGTTCCAGTTGAAAACTGGGACAAGTCAATCTCACTGCCTCCAAGGAGCTGATGGCCAGGAGAAGGCTGGTCTGCTATTCGGTTTTGCTGTTTGGTTTTAAATCTTTAGAACACCATCCTCGCTTCCATAGGAACACCCTGGTTTCTATGATGAGACTCGTCTTATGAACTGCAAGTGAAATGACTGTGTGTTTTTCCCAAAGACAGAGCAGTCGACACAAACACAGCACCATAAACTGAGTTTCCTGAGGAACCTGAGTTGTGAATTCATTCAGATGAAGGTGAATGTTCAGTTTATTACAGTCTTGCAAAACTCTGGTTAATTTATCGTGGTATAAAATCCATTTCTTTAATGACTGTGACACTGCCAAAGTCTTTGCAGATGCGGAAACAGCTTCACAGGAGAATTTCAATCTAACATCAACAGGAGATTTGGAAGATGAATTGTGTGAGGATCTCCTTCCTTCAAAGATGCTGCTTTGTTTTGCTTTTTAGCATTTGGTTTGGCTCTAATATTGTCTGGTTTATGATGTTTTAATTATTGTTGTTTATTTATTATAATCATATTTTAATTGTTTGTGTAGTGCTTTGAGTGTCTTGGCAGGGGGGCCCATTATAAATTAAATTATTATTAAAAAGTTATTATTATGTGTACCTACTCCAGACTGAGCTAGAGCAGTGAGCACACTCAACTGCCTGCAGTTAGCTCTCCCTTTTTCCTTTGTCTCCTCTCTACTCAGAAGCACAGTTCAAAGGGTTGGAGTGAGAAGATGAAGTTTCACTGTCTATTCCCAGGGCTCAGTGAAGTAAGTTCTGCCCTGGGTTCCCCTGGAGACCCGGTGCTGCCTCCCTTGGGTGCTGGGGATGGAGTTAGGGAAAGGGTCTCCTTTTGGGCTGGGCAGGGGGTTGGAGTTATATTTTTACAGGCTTTCCACATCACTCCCTCCCTGCTTCTAGAGGGCAGACTGCTGAAAGAGGCTGGCTGATGCCTGATGCAGTCCAACAGGAGTTACTAGTTCTGAAAGTAAAAGGGAGGCTGTCACCTGTGTGCTTGGAGGGAAGGAAGGGATTGTCACTTCTGGTGGCCAGGCAAAGGTAGCAGGGCTTCCCAACCCCATCTGAACTGCACTGCTGAGGACACCACCATGCTCACTAGCAAACAGAGAAGTCCCACCTGAAGAGGCCACAACTCTCAAAATCACAGCTGAGGAGATTTCAGCTCCCTGGTCCCATTGCTGGCACACAGGGTAGGTGTTATGGCTCCTCCTTGTCTGCTCTGACCTCTTTGGGGTTTCCACGTGCCATGACTCAGTGACAAGCAGCCATCTCAAGGCTGGTGATGACCAAAGCAAAGCCCCCTTCCTCCAGCTCATCCTAAGGCCAAATACAACCTCCCTGGAACAAAGCTGGTGGAGAGACATATTTTCTTTTCATTTGTCTCCCTGCAGGTTTTCTCAGATTCCTCTGTCCCCACACAATCTGGCTGATAGTGGAGCACAAGCACAGGTAACCAACCATTCCATAGAACATCCAACCAGTAGGTCTGAGATCCAGCTGGAAGCTCACCAAGCACTCAGATCAATGGACCCTGTCAAAACTCTTCTCCCAGCATGGAAAAGAAGGATTTTCCCCTTCCTCAGACATCCTCACTAGATGAGACTCAGGTAGGGATTATTTGGCTTCTCCATGGATAATAATAGTGCTGCTCCTCACAGGCATGTTGCAGAGATGCTAGCAGGACCTGGATGTTACGAGGGTGGGAGCCATATGACTACCATTGATGGATTAGTGATAATGTGAAGGTCCCTGTTACATTAGCCATCAGTTTGCTAACGAATATTAAGAGACAGATGTCATATGAGCATCTCTACACTTTGGAGCTGGTGGCAAACTTCACACCTCTGGCTCTCCTAATAAGACAGTATTTCATCCTGCTCACAATGCTTATTACAGCTGGTCTGATAGGGGCTGTAAAATCTCATTATTTATCTATACACCTTATTTTGGATAGATAATAGAAAAAATTGTCTAAGAGGGCAGCAATTTGTTCCCACTATTTAGGAATAAAGCTGTGGTTCAAACTTATTCCAGCTTGTGGACTCGTGAATGAAGTTTTTCAGTAGAGGCACGGATCTCTGTGTGTTGCTCCAGAGTGTAAAAGATCTTGTTTTATTTCATGGGCTGCTGCAGACCTCTGCTCACAATCCATGGGGGTCTGGAGGCCATAAGGACCAGAGAGGGAAATGGTTTTAGTGTCTCTGTAGGACTCTTAAAGTCTGCATAAACCTTAAGGATTTCACTAACTGCTCTCCCCTGCTGGCATCACGGGGACAGCAAAAATAGCTGCTCCCATAGATATGTGGTGTCAGTCCTAAGAGGAGTCATCTTTTCTGTCCTTTTATTCCTCCTGTTTAACCAGAGCCACATGCCAGGCACCTTCTCCCTCCCTGACCTGCATCCATTTATTGGTCCTGCTTTGAGCACGACTGCTCAGCCCCTGCTTTTCCCACTCCCCTCTGCAACATCCCCGGGGATCTCCAGCCAGGGCTCAGCTGCTGCCCTTCTCCATATGTGCTCACTGTTCCTTGGGCCCTTTCTGCCTTGCTGTGATGGGAAGGGAGCTGCAATTCCCAGCACTGCCCCATCCTCCAGCAAAGCCCTGGTAATCCAGCACCCAGGGGCCGTTTAGCTCTGTCTTGCCTGGTTTGCGGCTCTGCCACTGAAGGGTCCTAATTTGGTGTCATGTCAAGAGAAGACCAGGAGGCAGGACAAGGCTCCCCAGGGTTGGGATCTGCTCCTGATTTTACAGCCACATAAAGGGTGAGCTCAGCAAGCCCCTCACTTACAGTCCTCACTGCAGAGGTGAAAAAAGGCTGGGAAGGAGTATTAGTTAAAACTGAGTAGCCACCAGCTGTGTTGTGACTCTACATCTGCTTTCCTCTTCCCGACATCCAGGCTTAAGGTTTTAATTTCGTTGTCTTAATTGCTGGTCATTACTAAACTGCTGCTGTCTTGGCATAAAGACTTTTTCTTCTGAATTTTTGAGACTGTTGTAGGGCCACTAACCCTGTACTTGGAAAACATTTGCTTTAGACTCTCCGTACCCCATATCATCCTATATACTATGTATTTTAATCTCCTGTGACTGGTAAAAAAGCTTCACAAATTGTGTTTAAGGAGAACATTGAAATGTGTTTGTCTCTTTACCGTGATGCTTATTCCCCTTCCTGCCTTCTGCACCCAGCCTGGCTGTTGCTTGTGCTGGAGCAGAGCAGGGACAAAAGGGAATCGTGCTTCTCTATCTCTGTTTTATGGCTGTTTATGACACCAGTTATCACTGCCTCAGGACTGGGAGCTCTGGAGCCTGTACGGATCTCTGCAGAGCTGCATGAGGCTCTGTGGTGAGGAGTGTGGCCACTCGTGTGCCACTTCTGCCTGAGCTGCTCGTAATGAAGTAACGTGCCCCCAATCTCACTCTTCCAGAGGTGTTCTTGCCGAGTATACTCTTAGGTTGTCTTGCTGAAAGTGATGCCTGTTTTCTTTAGGTCTTCCTCTAAGGGGCTTGCACAAGTAATCTCACCCTGGGCAGAATACATCCACCACTCACCCCACCTGCCATCCTCTTGCTGGGGTAGCAAAAAAGGAAAACCCACTCTTTTTCAGGGGCTTGGGGGGTCAGGAGGGCATAAGGAGGCAAACACACATGTCTCTCACACACTAGATATGGTAGAGTTAGCCGTGGGCTATGCATAAAATAATACATCACCTTGTGATAAACCACTTATCTCAGCTTTCTTCTTCCCCATAACCGACCTCCAACGGGGCCACCACAGCTCCCTGCACTCCTCCAGGGAGTGGTCCTTTTGAAAGCAAACTCAAACCAACAACATCCACATGTTATGTGAGTGGGGTTCTCCCCCTGAAACAGGCACTTGTCATCCTGGTGCATTCCTCTGCCCAGAGCCCAGCACACACATTCCCTCTCCTGAGCCCTGCCTAGGATGTTCGCCTCCCGCATGCCATCAGGTGCCAGACCTGGAGATTTACACCTCCAGCCCTTCCCACGAAGTTCTCTTGGATTTATAAGAGGGCAGGATTTGACCTGCAGAGTTTAACAATGGTTGTTAACCTCAGCTGTGATCAAACTAGGCTGGGGCACAAGCTGGCTGTGCTATCTGGAGCTAACCTGCAACCCGCCTAGGAAATAACATGCCCTCTCTCCTCTAGAATTAGCACATTTTTTTCCCACTGAGTTGGGACACATTCTGGCTGTGTCTGTGCTGGGGAGGGATCTGCAGGGCAACAGGAGTCTCTGACCCAGATGGGCTCCATCCTTTCCTATTATCTAGCTGGAGCTAGAGCAGCTTTTAACCGAGAACAAATGCTTCTAGCTCCTCTCCATGCTGCCACTCTTCAAATGTGCTCAAAAGTGTTTTCCCCAGTGCCTGATGTGTTTGTAACATGTTTTCACTTCGGTGTGACTAAACACTCGGCTCTTGCAGGTCTGCAGCACAGCTTCTCATTTGCCTGGCTCAAAATCAGATCTCTGTGTGCATTTGCAATCCGGAGCTGCTACCCTGCCAGCCTGTGAGTCCATTCCCTGCGTAGACGGGTCCTCGGTGTATCCCTTCCCAGACAAGAAAGCCCTGGTAGCTGAGATCCTAAAAGTAACAAATGTCTCTTCGTGCCTCGGGTAAGAAGGGCCATGGGTGAGCACAGCCTGGCTTTTAAAGGGTTAAGGAGGCTGTGTCCTTGGTGACATGCAATTTATGATCTTGTGAATCCTTTTTTAATTATTTTGCTGTGACAGAGGTGGAAATATCCAACTTCAAACGACTGGCTTTATTGATATGCTGCTATTTGTGCCTCTGTGGAGGAACAATCCCATAAAAGCAATAAATTAGAAAAACCCCTTTTCTCATCAGAGAGAGAGATACTTTCTGGCTGGGAGCGAGAGAGACCTGGTGCAAAGGCATTCCAGCTCCACGAAGGGGCTCCCTGTGATCTGTGGTGAAAAGACCTTTCTTAGTACCCACACTCACACGCGTGGCGCACTCATCCCCCTTGGCCAAATGCTCCCCTCTGAGCCGGGGTGGGTGGGCTCATGGCACAGGGATGGAGTTTGGGAACGGAGGAGGAATTTTTGTCTGCATTTGTGGATGTTGGCTTAACAGCTGTAAAATGTTTATGGCTTTGTGGCTGATGGTGTTGGTTAGTTATTTACCATATTTGCACTGGGAGGATGATCAGAGAGCACATTTCAGGACATGAAAAGGGATTTTAAAGTACAATTAACTAATGAGGTTGGAGATGAGCTGGTTGAAGCCAAAATGGCAGCGTTTGTTTGTGGACATGAATGACCGGGTTTTGCCACAGAGAACGTAACAAAATCCATCTCATGAATCCAGACGAGAGCAAATACCACACTGTATTTTTTTTTAAGTGTAAATAGTTCCCCGTAACAAAGATGTAGAGGCCTGGCCACAGGAGCATCCGGGCACAGCCATACAAACACCAGCAGTTATGAAATAATTTGTGCTTCCAGCTGCATTTGGCACATGCCAGAGCTGAGCTGGGTTCTGCCAGCATGTGTGGAGTGAGCGTCGTCTAGGGTCTGTTCCATTTATAGCACGTGAACAACCCCATTCCCCTCTCTTTAGACAGGCAGAGTCAGATGTGGAGCACCTGACCAGTGTGACCATGACTGTCCTCGCTGGCACCAAAGCCACTGAGCCTTGTGGGGGTGCTGCAGTGGGGTCTCAGTCTTGTGACTGTTCCTATTAATGACCCACTCACCAACAAGGACTGAGCTTCCTGACTGTGTCTTTTCACCATAGGTGTTACCTTGACTAGGATGCTCTGAGGTGCTCAAGGGACTAAGATCCAGCACACAGTTTTACCATGGTGAGGTCTGATAATGTCCAGATCTGGTCCCCCTCAGGGTGGAAGAGGTTTCTCTGTATTGATACGTACCTCAGCTCCTACCTCATGGGACAAGTGAGACTCTTTAGTTGAAGCCAGTAGCAAAGATCCTACAAATCATCACTATCAAGGAATTGCAAGGTTTGGGAAAAATTAATGCCATGATCATCATGATCAAAGCCCATGTCACCAACTGTATCTATGGTCTCCTCAATACCAGCCCTAGAAGGAGAGAGATGCTTCACCAGGGCTGAGCGCACACATTTCTAACAGAAGTCAAGTGTCAGACCCATGTCTTGTCTCTACCAAAGGGGAAAAGGCCGGGTACCATGAGCTGAAACCTGTCATTTGGTTTTGTCAAGAGGCTCTGTGAAATACCTGCTGTTCTTGTTCCAGTGGAAATTTTTGTCATAGCCAAGACCTCCATTCCTTTTAGAGGTCCTTTGGTCATTTTACAGGCTGTCCTTTGGCAAGGACATTTGCTGGCAGCCATGCTGATCCAGGTCTGAATTGATAACCTCAAGGTAAAGTTGCCTGAATTGCATCATTATCCCCTGGAAGCACCCAACAGCAGAATGCAGGGCCTGATTCTCTTTTGCACCCTGGCATAAATCATAGAATCCTAGAATCATTAGGGATCAGAAGGGACCTCGAGAGATCATCCAGTCCAATCCCCCTGCCACAGCAGGATCACCTAGACCAAGTTGCACAGGAACACAGCCAGGCGGGTCTGGAATGTCTCCAGAGAAGGAGACTCCAAAACCCCCCGGGGCAGCCTGTTCCAATGCTCTGTTACCCTCCCTGGGAAGAAGTTCCTTCTGATATTGATATGGAACCTCCTCTGTTCCAGCTGGCACCCACTGCCCCTTGTCCTATCACCAGATGACATTGAGAAGAGCCTGGCTCCATCCTCCTGACACACATCCCTCACATATTGATAGACATTCATGAAGTCACCCCTCAGCCTCCTCTTCTCAAGAGACCTCCTCAAGAGACCCAGTTCCCTCAGCTTTTCCTCATAAGGGAAATGTTCTACTTAAATTAGGAATGTCTTGCCTGGAATCTCAGGCACTTCACACACTTTAGAGGTGGTACAAGAGAAAGATTATTTAGTCTCTGAGTATTTACCAGCCATTGATCTAATCCTGAGATGCTGCAGTAAATGGGATATTGCTTTTGACTTACACCGACTCTGGATCAAGCCTACGGTGATTAACATTCAACACCTGCGCTTCAATCAAGCTACTTTTCCCCAGTAATATCATTTACGCTGAAACTTCTTCTCCTCCACTCGCTGATCTTCAGGCTTATCTGCCTTAGCCTGGTGTAAATCCAGGGTAACCCCGTTCTTATTGGAGTTATTCCTGATCAGCACTGGTTTAAATGAAATCCGAATGTGACCCACAGATGACATCATTTCAGGGCCTGTAAAGATCAGAGCTATAATCCAAGTTCACTTCTATTGATCATCTCATCTGTGACAACAAGATCAAACAAAGCAAAAGGTCTGAGACTCTACTGTGTTTGAATTCCTTGACACATCTGTTGTGCGGCACTGTCTGAAGCGCTGTCTTCATGGCAGTGGGAACCACCTACCTCATCCTCTTCCTCAGTATTTCTCCAAATCCACAGAACTTCCAGACTTAGCACCTGCTGCACTGGGAGAGACTGATTGTAGACATGGATGGAGGGATGGAGAACATTTCCCATCCAGGGAGAGAGGGAATGAGCAGAAAAACAATCCTGACCCTGGGAAACCATATCTGCTGACAGATGGAGTTGGTCATCCATGTGGACAGTCTGTCTTCTCCATGGAACAGATTTTCCCATGACAGCCAGAGAACCCTGGAACCTCTGGCAGCTTGATATTACCCCAGGTTCACACTCTGCCAGGACAAGTACCTTCAGGTTGGGCTGGGCATCCAGCACAGGGCTGCCTTCCAGCTCACAGCCTATCTGGGCTGTGTTTCCAAAGCTCATTTCCACCAGCACCTTGCCATGCCCCTGTGAAAGACAAAGCACTGCTGCTGCTGGACAGCATGAGACCAAGCATTCTGCACCTCTGCAGAGCTTGAATAAACCAGACTCTGCACCAAACCAGTCTTCTGCTGCTGTTTGGTCACATCTGGAAGGTCACCAGTGCGACCAGACAAGGAGAAACCAATGTCTGCCACCACACTGGGCCTCTGGGCATATTCACACCTCCGACCTCATGACCCCTCAGGAAATCATCCCACTAGAGGGCACTGGGAGTCGATGTTCCATCCCCTCCTTTTAGTTTCTGTTCTTTATTGGAGTTTCTCCTTGCTTAGCGTTCTCCCCACCTCTCTCTCCTCTTTGCTGGCCAGCTCAGACTGTTTAAATTGGAAATTATTTGTATTACTGTCTGTAAATAATAGATGAGGGAGTGAAGTGGAGTTGGTGTCCCTTCCATAAACTCCTCCTCACTTTAATTAGTGCGAAACAGCCTGGTGAGAATGCGAGCTGCCTTGATGCTGGTAATTAAAATTGAAACCACTGAAAAGCTGCTCTATTTTTTATCGGAGCTGCTGTTCGGAGCCGGGAGCCTGCGGACGGCTCTGCAGTAAAGAGTGATAATGAAGGTGTGAATTCCCGGGGGGAGGAGGGGCAGCTGTAGAGATGGCTGAACTTACACCAGATGAAAATGCAGGAGCAATTAGAGGTGGCTGTGTACAAGCTGGGCATCGGAGATTAGTTGGCACCTTGGGAACATGGCAGGGAGGGACAGGGGAGGGGAAGGGAGTTGTTTTTGTTGGTTGTTGGCTTTTCTTTTTAATTTTAATAACAAAAAGATAAATAAATGAGGTGGGGGAAATGGTTGGTAACTTAAGACAAACACGGTCACTGTCCCTGCCTGGCCTGCGTGAGCAAGGGATGGGAGGGATGGTAGAAGATGGGTTGACTATGATGTATATGGGCTTGGAGACAACAGGGCCTCTTGCATTGGGGGTCAGCAGCATTTCAGCGTGTTGGCTTTTTGGCAGCTCCATGGCTGCCTTTGCCGCAGAGGTGCAGGCTGAGTGTGCTGTTCCTACACGTGGGCACTGTGTGTCTGAATTTTTCTCTGTATTTCCTTGCTCTTTGTTTCCTGTCCCTTACTGCTCATCCATTGAGGGCTTCCCCTCATCTTCAGTTAGGCTTTGGATTGGACCCCATCCCTCAAAAATAGTAACTGGGGTATCTGAGAGTGATGGCAGCAGGGGTAGGAGATGGAAGAGCACAGACAGAGGCCTTTGCTATTGTGAGCCAAGAAAGAGCTCACTTTGAAAGAGCTGCTCTAAGTAGTCAGGTGTTGTTATTAATTACTTCCTGTCCTGGGGTGTTCATCCTAGTGTGGGCTCCACCGACTGGACTTCATGATCTTAGAAGTCTTTTGCAGACTCAATAGTTCTGTAATTCTGTGAACAACCAATAGTCTCTGCTTGGCAGCAGCACAGGTATCACATTGGTGGAGCTGTGAGCCTGCAAAATATTCTGGCTACAGCCATAGACTCATAGAATCATTAGGGACTGGGAGGGACCTTGAAAGGTCATCTAGTCCAATCCCCTTGCCACAGCAGGCTCACCTAGACTAAGTCATAGAACACCATATTGTGACGAAAACGCTCCCTGAGCTCAAAAGCATGTGAGGTAGCTATGCTTTTTAGAGGAAGAGTAGCTCCTCCACCCTCCAGGGCCCTCTGGAGGCCAATGGGCCCCTCCTTCTAAAGAGCACCTTGTTCTGTCGCATCGGGTTAGCTGTCCAGATGCTGGGATCAATTAAAAGTGCCAAATTCTAGTAATTGAAACAGAATAGAAGTTTTATAGAGAGGAAGTTACGGAGCCTGTGAATAACCTACACAAAATCAGTCGTTGTTTCAGAAGGTCGATTGTTGAGTGCTCCTTGGATCATGGGTTGTTTCCCAGACACCAGAGCTCCGTGGCTGTTTGTAATGCCATTCCTGTTATGAACATGTGTTTTGAAGTAGAAGCTCAGTCTTTCACTATTGGAATGAAAAGCCAAAATTAAAAAGTGATTATGAAAGGAATAGATTTAATGTAGCCTTTATTAAATGATCTTGGAAGACATTTAAAATCTCTTGTGCATTACTGTCCTTATGTGCCAAAAAAACCCCAACCAATTGCTTAAGTTGGAAAAGGTACTTGGCCTTCAGCAGAATGAAAGATTCTGATCACTTTACAATGACACTTTCAGAACTCCTTTGGCTTCATATCAAAATCCATGGAATCATGGAATCATTAGAAGGGACCTCGAAAGATCATCTAGTCCAATCCCCCTGCCAGAGCAGGATCACCTACACCAAGTTGCACAGGAACACATCCAGGCTGGTCTGGAACGTTTCCAGAGAAGGAGACTCCACAATCCCCCTGAGCAGCCTGTTCCAGTGCTCTGGTACCCTCACTGGGAAGAAGTTCCTTCTGATATTGATATGGAACCTCCTCTGTTCCAGCTTGCACCCATTGTACTCTGTCCTATCACCAGATGAGAGCCTATCACCTGTCACCTTGAGAAGAGCCTGGCTCCACGGTCCTGACATCCACCCCTCACATATTTATGTTTTTGTGGAATTAGCGTTTTCTGGTGGCAAGCTACTGAGCTTTGGTATCTTTCGTTTGTCACTGACCACCAGTAACACAATGTTGGTATGATTGAAATATATCACTTAATCTCTGCATGGAAGAATCTGAGCGAAGATCAAGGACAAAGGAATGAGAGCTGAGATGCCTACAGGAAGTGTTTCAGTGATTTTGTTTGTAGTTAATACTACATTCTCAATAATGATAGACTGGCCTATGTTAGAAGGGACCTTAAAGATCATCTAGTTCCAACCCCCTGCCATGAACAGGGACACTTCCCACTAGATCATCCAGCCTGGCCTTGAACACTTCCAGGGATGGAGCAGCCACAATTTCCCTAGGCAACCAGATCTCAGCACCCTCACAGTAAAGAATTTCCTCGCAGTAACACACTGATCCAGGTGTAATGGTCTATCCACAGAGCCAACCAGTGCCATACTGATTCATATTTCTTTCCTATGAGTTTCTGAGGTTTCCCCGTGACTTCATTTGTGAAGTGTATGCATCCCCTCAGAGAGACTTTGCTAAAGTCTCCAGGGTTTAAAGACTCTGGCAGTTTATATACCCCAGGGCTGAGCAACTCTAGATTCACCTGGGGCTTAACGACTCCAAAGAATTGTGTTTTCACTTGGTTTTGGTTTGTTGTTTATTTTATTATAGACAGTGCAGGCCTGACAGGTGAAGCATTGGTTCACTGTTGTACACTGTTCAACAGAATTCCCCCTGTTAATAGCTGTATTTTCTCACCTATTAGGCACAATACAAAAATGTTGTTGAGCAGATTGAAAAGCTAAGAGGGTGCTTTCTCAACTCAACAAGACGTGCTTGCTTTTGACATTTTGGTCAGTAGTTATTGCTAGTGAAACCAAAAAGAAGGAAGAACAGAGTTGCATCTGAGGCAGCTTGTGCACAAACCCTCAGAACTCTGAATGAGTCCTGTTACTTTTCCAGAGAAGTTTCTCAAGACAACTGAGACCGTATGTTAGAAGGAAAGAAATAATAACTCCTCTGAACTGCTGATTTCCTTTACTGAAAGTTTGGAAGTTCTCAAGGGAAAATAAAAATCCAAACTTATTAGGATAGAAGATGAATTTAAATCCTTTGATTGAAAGTAATGTTATTAAAAAGTTTTAATTATTGAGAGTAAAATGTAAGAAAGACACTCAGAGCTAACATAAAAATGATTGGAAACTGCTAATTAAAACAAAATGCTTGAAAATTAAACATCACAAAATATGAAAATGCAAGCTGGGCTCTGATTCAGTGCAATACTGAAAACCTGGGATTTCTCTGCAATTGTAGGCGGTTGGTTTGGCTTCTGCAGGTCTCTGGGGATGCTGAAAGTTGGGCAAATCCTTCAGTATTTTGCAGACCCAGGGCACCAGGATTCAGACGCCATCCTATTCTTCCCTTTCTCATCTCTCACAATTCTCCATTTAGGTTACTAGTAAAACTTGTTGCTCTCTCAGGGGGTATCTGGGTGCTGCATTCTCTGGGTGTTTTTTAATGTTCAGCAGTTTCGCCCATTCAGAAAATTACGTCTTTGTTCTCCAACCCTGGCATGACTGCTGTGAGTGAAGAGCTGCTTTCCTCAAGTAGCAGCCAGTAGATTTCTGCACAAACATCTTCTCGGCATCATCCAGGATCATGTCTGCATTTCCTTGGTGGTTGGTCCCTTTGGTCAGTGGGCTGCTTTGGGCAACTGATTGCCAAAATAGAATAAGAAGTCCTGCAATAGGTAGGAAGTCCCAGCACACTTTTGTTGGCAATTTTTTGCACCAGCAAAGCCATCAGCATTCTGCTAGTCATAGCGTGACAAGACCCGTCCAACCATCTTTTCCTATTAACATGCTGAGTTTAGTTCTAGATGGCCAAAGCAGTGAATGAGCCTTGTTGCCATCCTCTGATGGAAAGACTGCCTTGTCCCTGTTTCAGGGACATCTAGGAGATATGTCCCCAGGCCCACAAAGGACAGCCCTGGCTTCCTGCAACCCTCTGCCCACAGTGCTCTTTCCCAGGAGAGACCGAGAGAGAGCAATCTCAGACTTGGGAAAGGTAATTTGAATTGGATGTGAAGTTGTTACTAATTTAATGTTTATCCAATAACAAAGACTTTGCAAAACCCCTTACCTTTTCATGAGCCTCAGGTAACACTGTCAATTCATAATTGCTATGATCCCTTTATCCTGTGGTTTAATAAATAATTTACCTAAATTATTAAAATGAAAATTTCAACATTATTAAAAATTAACCAGGTTAAATGAGCAAACAGTAAATAGTGCTGGGCTTGTCCTGCGTGACAGGAGTCCGCAGCTTTTATTGTCTTTTTCCCAGGCACAGAGGGTAGATTCCTCCCTCCCCCTTCTTCCTCCCTGTCTCCACTTCCACTGCTCTTGTCTTTCACAAACTCCTCTCCTTGACATTAGTTTTCTTCACAGCCTTTCATCTCTGTGTCCTCTTCTCCGCTGCTAGTTTACTCTTCCTTCCCATGAACCCTCTACTTCCCTGCTGTAGGACTAGGCATCCTCTCCTCTCCATACATTCTATTCCGCACACATATGTGGCGCAAGATGCCTGGGGGGCCTTGTTGTGTTTTCTTTCTTTCTTTGATCCATGGCTGGCAATCCCATCTGATGCCAGGATGACATAGATCCAGGAGAACACATGATCTCCACAGAGCAGAGAGTTTGTCACGTCTTCGGGATACGAGCTGCTTCCATTCATGAAAAATTTATTAAAATCTGACTGCTCTTAAAGGATCACAGCTCTGTCATTTTTAATTGAAACATTCACTTTGCCCAAAATGAAGTGCTCCATCTTTCAGGCTGTAGCTCTTGCCAGATTTTTTTTTCTTCACTGTAATTCCTGCTGAACTGCTCCTTCTGCTGTTCTCTGGCAGAATTCCTCACTGACTTAAAAGGGTTCCCCCCCTATAGGCTTCATCCCATCCATTTTCCCCTTCAACACATGGGAGTCCTGGTAATGCCTTTTGACTGGCATTTTTCAACCGGAGCGTTTGCACCAGTACAGACCTCCAGGCACACAGCTGTTCCTTTCCTGCAGACTTGGGAGAATGAGGCACCCAGGTCCTGTTGGGCTTTAGCTTAGTGCCTGTGAAGACGTCAGTGAGCACGACCAACCCTTGTCCAGGGTGCTCATAATGACATGACGTATTCCCTACTGATACCTGGGCATTGACAAGCAGACGGGAACTTCTTAATGTGCTCCGATAACACTCTTCTTTCTGCTGCTGGGAGACCACAAAGTGAGGAAGGCAACGTTCGCAACTGAAATTTTGCTTTGTAGACAGGCTCCTTCCTATCCCTTCTGAGCAGCCCTTGGGTAGCGCCCAGCACTGTTACAGCTCTGCTTAGGATGGAAAGTGAAGACAAAAAATCCCACACACATGCAAAAGCAGAGGTGTTGTGAGCCAGAAGGGCAAATGAACTGGAAGATGTCCAGGAGAGCGTACCCCAAGTGCCTGCTCCTACAACACACCACACAAGGTCAAACCTCAAGGGTATGGTCAAAGTGAAGGTAACTGGACACACTAAGGCAGTAGTGAGACCCAGAGCCTATAAAACAGCAGAGCTGTGTCTGTGGGGAGCACAGTTATTGACTGCTCTGTCACATGGCGTGGCCCTTTCTTTCCACAGTCAAGCCTGGTATCTGAATTACTTTGGATTTTAACCACAATTAAAGAGCTAATCAAGGTCAACAGCTCCTTTCAAATACAGTTTAGTACAAATTCCTAATGCAGGAATTACACAAATTGATATTGTCAATATAATGGATTCAAACCAATTGTGCTAAACAAGGCTGTATCAAGTCTGCTCTCTGTGTTAGGTGAGGGCTAATTCTGTCTAACAGCAGTAGAGGCGAACAGGAAAACAGATACATCAAACCTTCACAGTCTGGATTTATTACTGAGGTGGGTTTTACCCCTCTCAAAGAATTCATTAGTCTAAGAAAACAGTGCAGTCCCAAGGATTTGGTTCCATTCAGAGGGCAGAATGTGCAAAGTTGAATGAGTGCAATGTATTGGTCTAATAGATAGGAGATGGAAGGGGCAGTCAAGAGAAATGAGGAGACTGGAGATCTAAGCAGCAGCCACTGGTGCAAAATCATGGTGACAAAAGACTCTGCTCAGGTACCCAAGTGTATTGCACTACTTGAGACATCATGAAGGACATGAGACATGACTAGATGTGACAAGAGATCAGGAAAAGCCTCGTGTTCTTCCCAGCATAACAGATACCCAAACAAACCCAAAGAGTTCTAACTCTCTCACATCAAGTGATGTCTTGGCCTTTTATTTGCCCTTCCTCTGTGGCATTTCAAGGCCTCACCAATGTGTTTTTAAGGGTTAGGAAAATGGCACCTAGAGAAGAATCAGCCTGGTTCAGCCTTTATCCCTACAGGTAATGGGACATTGGATTTCATTGGAAAGTTTCTTTCCAGCTTTGAAGACATGAGCTAGTTTTTTCCCTTCATCTCAGCATCTACCTTTTGACTCATCTCCTCAAAGAAAACATGTGGAGTGATCCCAGCTCTTGCTCCCATCTTCTGGGATGTTCTGGAAGGGTGGGAGACAGCCAACCTTTCTGGGGTCCGTGTGAAAGAAGCTAAATGGGAACATGAAGGTGGTAATGGAGTGGAAGCAGAGCAAGAAAAGCCTTGCTGATGGATTATTAGGCACTGTCAAAATTTCAGCAGAGTGGAAAACTTGGAGGCTGGAGTGAGTAGTAACCCATGAAAAATCACCTCTTCCTTTTCCTGTTCATGGCAGGGCAGCGTGTCCAGATCAAAGCCACCCGTCACTGCTTGGCCTCAGTCGTGCGATTTACGAGGCACTGGGGCACCAGCCCATTAACAGCCCTGGTAATTCATTGCAAGGGCAACAGGAGGTGTAAGTCCCCTCCCCTCCAAACTTACACATTTACCTAATTGTCCCCCCAACCTGGGCATCAGAGGAGTTGATGTTAAGAATGAAAAGGCCCGTAAGAGCTGCAATGGGGAAGGAGTCTGAGGAGAAAGTCTAGGATGGTTACTGTGGGTGGGAGAGGCATGACCCAAGAGGCATGACCCAAGAGGAAGGGACCCTTTCCTTTGCTCCCATTAAGTAGCAGAAAAATCTCATTGGTTTTAATTGCATTTTGACCTTCCGGAACTACTCTCGGCTGTTTCCCTTGGGATCGGTGTTGGAGAAGGAGCAAGCTTCATGCACATTGGCAGCTGGGAGGCCTCTGTGTTTTTTCAAAGTTTGTAGGACTTAGGGCTCTTCTACAAGCATGGCATCTCCTGCTGCCAGCAGCTGGCTCAGAGGTTCAGAGACACCAAAATCATTGAGGGAAGTGAGTAACACCAGCTAAGGGAAAATATAAGGTCCTAGATCATATTTGGATCATCTCAAGACGTAGGAACCCATAGGTGGAGAGCATTCACTTACCACTCCATCACTGCACTGGTACTACTCAGATACAGTCTCTTCTCTTATGGTCTTCTGCAACCTGCCCACATTCACCAACAGCTTAGCAGAAGCAAATTCTTTCCTGTTCTCCAAAGGAAAGATCAGATTTATTCTGTTTTCTTGTTTCTGCCTATGGCATCCATTCAGTCCCACTCTTTCTATCTTTACCTTCCCTTTATTCTTCCAGGTCCTCTTTCTGATTTCCCATCACTGCTTCTTGTATGATGCTCTGCTGTCCTTGCACTAGGACCTTTCTGCTATTTAGTACTTGGCTCCAGCTCTTCCTGACTTTCAAAAAGTCCCCTTCAGTCAGTTTCCCTGACTTTGTTCATTCTCATGGTGCTCCCCATGTAAACGCTCAGGGTAACGTTACCTGATGTCTGCTATCAGAAAACTAGCCCTCAGTTCTAGGTTGAAAACACCCATATATTTAAAAGAAAACTTGGCAAGTGAATTGTCCACTCCCACACTCTGTAAACTAGAACTGAATGCTCACAAGAGGTGTTTTCTGTAAGAGCAGCGGTGGAGATAAATAGGCTGTGGAGCAGAAATGGGAGGTTTAGCTGTAGTTTTCAGGAAGGGATCAGTGGAGTTTTTTCCTGACAAAAATACCTTTTGAATTTTCCTAAAAAATGGCCTTTTTATAGTAAATTTCACTGCAGTTTCTTTTGTGTTGTTTTAAATTTATCATTAATCATTTCTTATGGAAGCAAAACTGGAAACAGAAGTCTATGAGCAATTAATTTCCCTCAGAAACCCATCCTCTTGCCCATATCCTGATGTTCAGAAGAAATACATCTAATTTCCCAAGCACCGTTTGCCTTGCGCTTGACTCCATAATCATGGGAGCTGGCGGATGTTCCTATGGGACGAGAGGGCACTGGCTTGGCTCAGCAGGGGATGGGGCAGTGACCAGCTAAATAGGGATGAGGTCTGAGTGTTTCCTGTTCCCACTCACAGAGCAAACACTGGCCCTTGAAAGCATGACCAAGAATGGGAACTGGGCAATGATCTTCAGTTAAAGGGTAACCAGGAAGAGGGTAAATGGAGAGAACATGCAAATGAGAAGAGACTGGTGTAGCTGGGAGAAAAGAGCATTGTTAGGAAACAATTTCAGAAGACAGTGTATGAGATTTGGGTTCAGAAATGCTCATGACACCTGAAAATGTGATTTAGGCACTTGAGTGCTCTTTTAGTGCAAGAAGTTAATTTCTGCTTGAGAGGAAGGAACACAGGAATGTAGCAATTCCATGAACTGCTTGTGGTGGAGGGAAGTTAAGACACCCTAGCAGATGTCAACCTCTCCAGTGTCTGTAACCCTGGGAGGACACGAGGAGATGAGGAAAGGTTTTAATGGCCCAACTGTGTTATTTTCCCAGAAAGGAGCCTCATAAATGTTCTTGGAAGTTGCCATGGGAGTTATGTCTGGTTGAGGACTTGGGTTTATGGTTCATTCCCAACTGTAAAGGTTGGGCTCATCTTTGACAAAGAGAAGGGAAGAGGATAGATGAGATGAAACCCTTCAGTATACAGGGAGAAATTAAACAGGACCATGAGATATCAAACCTTTAATATTGCAGAGAGGTCCAGTGTGTGAAAGGGCAGAGCTTCCACCGTATCTTGCAACACATGTGAAATCCATCAGGGTCACCGTTCCCATGGTGTTCTGTTGTCCAAGCCATAACACGACACCCTACAGGGAGGGAAAAGCATCCTGTGGGCAGAGGGGAGAGCTATCTGTACTTTTAAGAGGTTGGCTAGGAATTAAGGGAATACTTTATGGTGGTTACACTCTGAATTTATAGTTTCCTCCTCTTGTTTTTTAATGTTCTCCTGCCAAATTACCTATGGTTTGTCCCATAACTTCAAGCAGCCCTGTGGTCTGACGTGTCCCAGCACCACCTGGGACACATGAAAGAATACAAACCACTCTATCAAAGAAGAGAATTGCTGAACTGCAGAATGTTGATTCTTTTCTTGACCTAAACTCTAATTGTCCAGACCCTTGGGTTAGGATTTAATAGATTTGCCCTTTTGTGATAGGGCAATGGTGACATTTAGATACTGGTCAGAACTTTTTTATTCCAAAAGTGTGAGTTGAGCACCCTGCCTTCAAGAAGCTTCTACCTATGAAATTCAGCAAGCATCTACTGCTTGTTAACTAACCTCTCTGTCTTACCAGGTAGACATCTAAGCTATTCTGCACACATCTAGTCTCATGAGACAGAAGCATGTTCATCATCAGTATCTCCCAGAGCTTTGGAGAGCAGTAGGATACCTGCTCAGGGTTGACCTTCTGATACCTCCTATTGCTTTCCAGCTCTCATGTAACTGATAATAAAACTTCTGAGAACCCACTGGTTGAGGGTGAGTAGTTGCCTCAGAGACAACGGTTTGGGAACCTATGTAAAATGTTTCTGGAAACCTGGCCATATTCTGTGGATGCCTTGAAATGTGGGTGTCTTATACGGAGCTGTCTAGAGAAACCCAAAACCCAGCAGCCGACAGGCCAGCTTCAGAGAGCAAAATCAAGGCCATGTACTCTCAATGCAAAATGTCTTCTGATAGTAGAGAAGAAAACAAAGCCTTCTCCACAGGTGGCCCTGTTAACATGACCTTTTTTTCAGAGAGTTAGTCAGGGTTTATAACCACTTGTCTGTGTGTCCTGGGGTTTGCCTATGTCTTTATCTTCATTAAGGTATTTTTTCATCTCCCAGGCTGTGTCCTGCTGTCTCTCTGCAGCTGACCCAGCTCTCCTTCCATGCCTGTCTCTTCCTAGTGGGGATCACAGGAGCTGAGGCTGCCATGTGTGGGCTTCCAGCAGAGTAGTTCCCTGCCACATGTGTTCTCACCAGGAGCACTTGCAAGTCCAGCAGTGGGAATGATCTGCCTTTTCTCTCAGCTGCCCTGCCCAATGCTGTGTTCCAGCAGCTCACCTCAGTGGCTCTAAAACAATTAGGAGGTTTGAAGTTTCACACGCTCCAACAAATACAGACAGGACAACTCATCTGTTTTTGCAGCCCCAACACACAACACTTTGTAATGATATGGGGAATCCTGAACTTGGCAACCCTTCCTTGACCTTTGCCTGAGAGTAGGGTCATCCCCAATATCCGGGAGGGATGCTAGCTGAGCTCATGTACCAATCTCTTTCAGCTACAGAGAAGGTAACCCAAGCATCCCAATACGGGGCATCACCTACCAACTCAAGCATTAAACATTAATCCCAGTAGGACTTTCACTCCCCCACCATTGAGGTTGAAGCAGATTAGGAATTTGATATCCCAGGATTGCCGTGTGAAAGTCACCCTTTGAATAGGCTCCTTGTAGTTTGTCGGTCTCTTGTACATCTCTTTGGGGGTTTGCCTTTCAGTAGATACTCCTGCCCTTTGGGCTTTTGGGAGTTTCTGGGGTTTTGCAGAAGGACCTGGAGGATGCTCAAGTACCTGCATCCCTATCTGCAAATTCGAGGGAACCATGATTTGAGGGAACCTCCTTCAACAGCATGGTATGTACTCTGTGATGCATGATGGCCAGAGGAGAGCTCCAGTATCTTGCTGGGACAGTGATGAGGCCATAGCTGCAGGAAAAAACCCCATCACTGCGTGCAGTAGTCGCTATTTTATTTACCCCGTGGGCAGAGTGAAGGAGTATGGACATGTTCCTGTGCGGCTTGGTCTAGGTGGTCCTGCTGTGGCAGGGGGATTGGACTAGAGGTCTCTTCCAATCCCTAATGATTCTATGAGTAACTACCAGCATGATGTAAAAGGGCTCATCTGAGACACACACAGGGCCAGAACTGGCAAAGGAGGGTGGGTGGTGTCAGGGTGGCATGGGCAGCAAGGTCTCTCTCAGCTCTACAACCATAGAGACAAAAGTCCCTGTCCTTGTACACTCTCTGCAATCCCAGACTATGGGTTTGGAATTGAACCATGGCCATCCCCAAACAGAGGTGATGCAGGTGAGTGGAAGAAGTCCTTCCCTACCTGTTGACCATTTAATTCCCAATACTATCATGTTATGTCAAAGCAGCTAGTCCTAAGCCCTCCAATCTGCCTCCAGAACCTTAGTTTGGTCTTGCTGCAGTAGAGGGAGTCAATGCCTACCTGAACAACTCTGTGTAGCTAACTCAGGTCCCCCAGTGGGTCTCCCCAGCGTTTCTTGTTGCTATGGCTTGCTCTCTGGGTTGAGAAAGCCACCAGTCCCATTCCCAGCAGTACCTGGTGGGGAGGTGGCAGCATCGACTGTGATGCTGTTTAATTCGTGTCGCCGTTCTCCACCGACAGCACCTCTCGCAGGGATTGCAGAGTAGCCAGAGTGCCGCGGTTGGATTGAGCAGACAGATTTAATTAAGTTGCGATTTAATTACCTATCAGCATCCCTATTTAATAAAGCTCAGGAGGATTTTAATTTAAAAAAATAATAATAATAAATGATATGGCCTGTCACACAGCGGCAGGAACGTCACCCGATCCAGGCAGAATGGTGTTGTGGGCAGCATCCTTGCCCTGTGGGGATGAGACAGAAGGAGGTGGCCAGGCTCTGGCAGAGCCTGCAAGAGCCAGCACAGATTGCTGGGAGGGGAGTACGACCCATCTTGGCAGCCAGCACAAAACCACGCACTCGGGGCTCACCTCCGAGTGCTGCTGCTCCTGCCTCCTCTTGCTCATTTCACCTCTTGTGTGCAGCGATTGAAAGAGACTAGCGAGCCTGTGCCTGCTGCCAGCAGACCCGTATTTTCCTGAATATGGTTTGTCATTTTTGCCATCTGCTGAAGCTTTCTACCTGTGATGGGAGGCTGGCTCTTCTGGTGGTTGGCATCGCTCCGGTGTTCTTGTTGGAGAGCAAAAATAGGGTGTGGGTGCTGCTTAAGTTTTGAGTACCCAAGAGAGACCAAGTGGGTTATTTTAGCCTGAGGTTTAATTTTGTCTCACAAGCCTAAGCCAAATCAGATCTCTGGCTGTGTATGATGCTCAGGGCCATCAGGATTTGGGCAGGTTTAAAGAAGACCCTTTGCTTTGGCTCCTCTCTGAGCAGTAAGATAAGATGTCAGCTAGTGGCCATGCCCGGCAACTGGGAGCATTTCCACCACGGAAGTCACTCATCCACTTTAGCCAGTATCTCTTTCCAAACTCCTCTCAGTCTTGCTGTATAAAACATTCATCTCCCTGTTTTGCTGAGGCTGTTTCCTAAGGGTTTAATTGTTCTTGAGGTTTATTTCTTTAGGGGAAGCCCATCCCTGTAGCAAGCAGACATGGTTGTCATCCCACCACGAGACTCCCCAGCTTTACTGAGCTCGGATGCTGTCCGGGGACCTTCTGGTCTTTGTTTCTTGTTCTGCCATCTGTGTTCATCCTGTTTGCTGGTTTAGAGCTTTTCTTTAATGAAGACTCACCTAGGATCACTGTGTCTTGCAAGGCCCCATCACATCTCCCTGTTGACAAAGATATGTGGACCCCAAGTTTAGCACTTCTTAAACTATGATAACTGTAAACACAGTGATGAAGAAGCATCATTTTTAAACATGAAAGATGAAGGAAAGCCCAAAT
Organism: Upupa epops; assembly: GCA_013397515.1. NCBI lineage: Eukaryota > Metazoa > Chordata > Aves > Bucerotiformes > Upupidae > Upupa > Upupa epops. The sequence continues at coordinate 62,071 of VZRI01003083.1, forward strand.
CTTTCCCTCGTCACCAGCATCACTTGAAATGATATCTAGCCTAAGCTCTATAATACCTCCAGGGGGATCATATATCCCTATATATCCATATATCCATATGCTTCCCCCTGCACCTGGGACATCACATATGGCTTCTTCAGCTCTTGCTCTGGCCTTTAAAAGAAATCTAGGTTTAGAGCACCCCTTTTTAGACACCCCTCAGTTGGGCATAGAGGATCCCCTCCCTCTGTCACCCTCAAAAACGGCACTTTCCTGCGGGGATAACGGCTGAGATGGAGAGAAAGAGACCTTGATATTTCTATTGTTTTGTGCTAACAGCACCCGTCCTGAGACCCCCGGCCTGACAGATTGACATAACAGGTTAATAAGTGCTTTCCACTTCTCCTAAAGGCTAATTAAATATTAATCCACTTGGTGAGGTCAGCAAAAATAACAAACAATTGGCAGAGTGAAATTCGTTTAATTAATTCTCCTGTGGAGGTTTTTCAAGCATCTTCCTCCCCTGACACACCGCTGCCTCGGCTGTGGTAACCTGCAGTGAAATCAGACCTTATTGGTTCTGGGCCTTCTTTTCTCAGACAATTTCACTTCGTATTTTATATTTTTACTTTCTGAATGGTTGTTGGGCTGTGTCCAGCACCATAAGCACAGAGATAACAGGGGGAGAGAAAGGAAGGAAAGCAGAATTTAGGTGCAAAGATGAGGAAGAAGAGATGGACAAAATCTTCTAAGAAGGCTCCAACCTTTAGCCACCCCAGGTAAAAGGTGCTCTTAGACTTTGCAAAATGAAACTCAAGAACAGTTTTTTAATGTTAATTGAGAAGTATAGAAACTGGAAAAATATAGAAATTGGTATGTTCTGATTTCTAGACGGGTATCTTCCTATAATACTCTTCATAGAATCATTAGGAATTGGAAGGGACCTCGAAAGATCATCTAGTCCTATCGCTCTGCCACAGCAGGATGACCCAGACCGTCACACAGGAACACAGCCAGGAGGGTCTGGAATGTCTCCAGAGAAGGAGACTCCACAACCCCCTGGGCAATCTGTTGCAGTGCTCCGGTACCCTCACTGTGCAGAACATCCTTCTGATATTGATACGGAACCTCCTCTGTTCCAGCTTGCACCCATTGCCCCTTGTCCTATCACCAGATGACACTGAGAAGAGCCTGGCTCCGTCCTCCTGACACCCACCCCTCACATATTTATAGACATCCATGAGGTCACCCCTCAGCCTCCTCTTCTCTAGATCTGTGTTCAGTTTTTAGCACCTCAATACATGAAGGACACTGAGATGCTGGAGCGGGTCCGAACAAGAGCAATGAAGGTAGTGAAGGGCCTGGAGGACAGGTCTCATGAGGAGCAGCTGAGGGAACTGGCATTGTTCAGTCTGGAGAAAAGGAGGGTCGGGGGAGAACTTACTGCTCTTTACAACTACCTGAAAGGAGGTGTTAGAGAAGTAGGGTTCTGTCTCTTCTTCCAAGTCACTAGTGATAGAACAAGAGGAAACAGCCCCAAGTTTTGCCAGGAGAGGTTTAGATTGGACACCAGGAAACGTTTCTTCACTGGTAGAGTGGTCAGAGACTGCAACAGGCTGCCCAGGGAGGCAGTGGAGTCACTGTCCCTGAAGGTGTTCAAACAACATGTAGCTACAGCACTAGGAAATATGCTTTAGTGGGCATGGTGGCAATGAGGGTTGGACTAGATGCTCTGGTGTTCTCTTCTAACTTTAATGATTCTGTGTTTCTATTTCTTTTCTGCAGAAGATAGAGTAACTGGGGAGCAGTGAACAACTCCAAGAAGGAAGCCAAGGCCTCCTTGCCTCCAAAATATGTTAGTTCCAAATCACAGCAGTAGAGTCACCTTCCTTGGTGGTGTTCAAGGTTAGTCTGGATGAAGTGCTGAGTGACATGGTCTAGATGTTAGATGTCAGGTTTACTTGATTTATTTGGATTTAGGTTGGACTGGATGATCTTTAAGGTCTTTCCCAACCTTATCATTACTGTGATACTGTGAGGGTGTCCACATGGATATTCCATGTCTAATTTCTTTGTGACATGAACTGCAGCACAAACTCACCTTTCAGCATGACATGGGAAAGCATCTTCAGACATGGAGCCTTCCAGGCATCAACCCAGACTTAGAGAGAACTGAGAGAGAGTGGGGAAACTTTCTCTGGGTTACTGCTTTAGTTCTAGTTAATTTTTTATTTATCTGAAAGTGGCACTGGAAGGGTTTTCAAAGTGAGTCTAAAGTAATTAGGTGCTCCTGCTGATGGATTGCACTGGAGAGACATGTGGATTATTTATTACAAAGTCACTTGCTGGAAAGGTTAGAGGCTGAGAAGTAATTATTTTTTCCTTTTCTTCTTTTTTTTTCCTTCTTTTTAAGTGGAGGAATCAGCAGGGGACAGCAGCTAAAGTTCCTCTATGAAATATTCCCTCCTGGCTAAGTCCCCTATTTGTCCCTTCTCCCATGGCAGCAAGTGAGAGACAGGGCCCTCGGGGAGGATGGGAAGCAGTTCATGAAGCCTCAACCACTAGAAGTGTGTTTTGGGTTGAGATCCCTTCCTGGCAACCCCCTTCCGAACTCTTTTGATCTCTGCATGCCATGCCTGCACCCAGGGTCAGTTCTGGGGCTGCCCAAGAACTGGTAGGTGAACTCACCTACCCAAGCCTACAAGGCTAGGAGGATGGCTGTTCACCTGCAGTGTCTGGCACATGTCTGGTGAATATTTTGAGCAAAGCATGAGAATTCAATGCTTCCAGCAACCTCAGCTGCTTCCTCCTCTCCTGCCTTGTAATCTATGTCTAGAATGGGAATTGAATCCAACGAAATGCAATCCTCGACCTTGAAAAACAAAGCCAGGCTTGGCGCAGCTTGCGGATGAATATGCAACAGCCCTAATCAGGAATCCGTTGTCAGAAAGGGGATAATTGTGGCTAACAACATGTTAGTGTAGTGCTGGATCTTCAGGCTTCTAGCAGCTTATAAAATCAGAACCCTTTTTCAGTGGGAAAAGCTGAGTGAACAATTGCCCAAACAATTAGTCACTGGAGAATCCCGTTCCTGCGGGATAGCCTTAGCATTGCGTCAACTGCACAACGTCTCGTGACATTCAGAGCAAGAGCCTGGGATGGAGCCGGGAATTAGAGGTTGGTCTCAGGGGAATGGTGTTGACACAAGCAAGTTGGGAGGATCAAGCATTAATAGCTCTGCTCTGTTTGTGTTCTTTAAATAATGTCCATCGCCGTGGTGTCTGGGCATATATTATCTCTGCTTTACAGGGGATGGCTATTAGTAGTCCTAGCATAAAAAAACCCAAAACCTGAGTAACCCTTGTTCCCTTGCAGATTTTATGTGAAAAAGTATACGAGCTGCTCACAGCCAGCAATGAGGAGGTATCAACACTGGGACCAGTGCTAAGAACTCCCGTCTCTGTGCTCTTGTTGCCCAGCTGCATTTCTAGCTGCTGCTGGCTGTGCAACAGTACAGCCCTGGGAAGCCCCTTCTTGTGGTGTCACCACCTTGCACTAATCACACCTCCTAGAGTGGATGGCTAGGGACTTGGCCTGTGTTCCTGGGGCCTGTCGTCCATGTTGGGTCTCCAGGCCACCCAGGCAGCGCTGTCTTCTGACAGCAGCAACCCCAGCTCATGGTATTTATAGATCCCATCCATGTCCTTGGCTAGGAAGGCATCTGTAATCTCTTACAGATGTGGGTGAGAACAAAGCCAGCCACTGACTGGAAAGGACCGCCCAGCAGAGTAATGGATGGAGACCTATTTCGTTGTCACCTCTGACATTCCTTCCCCTGCATGCTCTCTCGCTTCTCCAGAAGAGAATTGGGGCCTGCCTGGTGCTCTCTGGTGCTCGCAGTCCTTCCCTTGGGCCCACTCCTAGTGGAGGAAGTTTCAAGAAACTGTCCTCTGTCCTCCCCAAAGGGGATGGCATGCTCTCCAAGAAATTCCAAAAGCCACATGAAGAAGGAAAAAGAACACAGGAGATTGGTGCCTCAGCACACTGGTGAAGCATGTACGTCCTGCCCAGCGGACTGGCTGTTCCAACAGCTACAGCCACACCAAAGTGCTCCTTGCCAGCAATCCTAGGGCTCTGGGGTCAGGTAGCCCCATGCCACCCTACTGTATATGCACATTTCCTGGCTTTCCTGCCCATCACAGTATTTATACCCATCATATCCTTATATTACCATCTCACTTTCTTCCCCTCCAGCTGGCAATAACTCCTGCACAGGAAAAAAAGGCTCTGACTTCAACATCCTTTCCCTTTTATAACTCACCATCTTCAATTTCCTCTTCACTCCTGGGTCAAAGTCCATGCCCAAGTTCTCCTTTCTTCCCCCTTTGCTGTCTTTTCCCTTTATGGACCTTTTCTCTGCCTTCCTCTAATTTCCCACTTGCTCTGCCCCAAATCCCACCCTGCCTTCTGCTCAAGGAGGCTGGTACTTGGCAACGCTGGTGTGGGGCCACCCAGCTGCCCTGGGATCTGGTGGAGCATATTCTGTCCTTGTTTTCAGGTCAATGTCCCGTCTGCCAGCCACCCAACTGTTTACCTGGCAAAAAACAAGGTGTGAGATCAGATGAGGAATTTATTTGCCTGGATGCTGTCATCTCCCCCTCTGCCATAGCCCAGGACCTCGGCTGCTTCTTAGGGTTGTCCCACGAAGGGTTTCTGGGGAGCTTCAAGTGCTTGTAAGGAGCAATAAGCTCAAGGACTCATGAGCAGGTGAACTTAGAACAACACTCAAGAGAGGGATGAGCCAGCTCAGTGGAAAACAAAGCATGCGGAGCTGCTGGACACAGTTTTCTGGCAGCATGGAGGGGAAGGAGGGGTGTGTTGGCTGGAGAGGTCTGACTGGGAGGGCAGCACCAGCTCCTATCCCTTCTGCACTTAATTGCAGAATAATCTGCAGCCAAGCAGCCTTTTAACGAGGCTCTGGTTTGTAACACATGCATTTTCCTTGAATCACTGCTAGAAATAACTTGAGGTTGCATATACTGGCTGACTACCTGCTGAGCTGGGTGTACTGTTTAGGGACTTTAGCTGTTCCATGTTTCTTGGAGCTGCTCCCTAGCAGGCAGTCCCGTCCTGCTGCACCGTGCTACAACTACATTACTCTTGCTTTTAATTGCATCTTCTGTTCAAAGTGCCCAGTGACGGAGGCAGCAGGTGGAGGAAAGCCAGTTCCTCCTCTTGCTTTTCTCAAGTCTCAGGTCTTTTGTCCCAAAATCCAGCCCCTTCAGTGCCTTCCTCCTTGCTGTGGTGTGGCCTCTTGGATGGCCGTGCTGGAATTTGCACCTGGAATTTGCTATAAGGCTGAAATTGCTGTTGGACTGTGGGGAAGATGAGCCCTTTGGAGACTGCCTTCAGGGCTTGGGATCCTTACTGACAATGAACCCTTCCATGGTGAGGAAGGTAGGGTGGCCATACAGATGGTTGGGCAGGCGCTGGGTTGGCAGCACTTGGCAGAGTGGTGCTGCAGTACCGAGCCGGAACAGGACCAGCCAAGGTCCTTCTAATGAGTTATTCTGGTCAGGGCAGCCCGCCAGAACGATACTCACATTGATGCTCAGGCTAATGGCAAAACCAGCTTCCAAACCCACAGTGGCCAAGGGAGGGAGAGGGGCAGCCGCCTGCATGCAGGGTCGAATCAGCTGCTGGTATGGGGAAAGGAAAGGCTGGAGCAAGAGGACAAGCAGTGAAGAGAAGCGTCTTTTCCCATCACCAACGTCCACTGCAAAGATGATAGATCTCCGACTTTTACTTTGCATTTATTGGGGTTTCTGCATCAGCCCTTTACTCCCTCCCCATCCCCTCCAGAGCAGCTGAAGCTGTTTTCTCTGGGTGTGGGGTCTCCACGGGTCCGTCCCCCACCCTGGAGAGCTGCCACCGCAGCCGATGGCGGGGTTTTGTCGGGAACCAAACACAGTAACTGTTTAACGATTTAACTGTGCTAATGAATATTGGGCCAGATATTTTCAAGGCCTGTTCAGACTGATTACTTGGAGAGCTGAGTATGTCTACCAATTACCCAGGCAATTAGGCAACTAATTAAACACTTACCCTCAGCTTCATAAACAGAAGAGAGAGAGAGGAGGAAAAAAGGAGGGAGGGAGAGAGCTGGCTCCAGTTTCTGTGAAATATTGGCTGTCAGAAATTGCTGCTTGCACGGGAAGGTGCACAAAGGCAGACAGACCGGGGCAGACAGAGAGACTGACAGCTCACAACAGGGACCACAGCCCTCAGACCCTTCTTGTTGCCAGCACCAGCAGCATGGAAGGGTGTGAAGCTGCCAGCTTTGCCCTGCCCAGGTAGGGAATGGACTGCAGGACACAGCCAAGCCATCGCTCCCTGCCCCTTCCCCACTCGCTGTGACCACCACTCATCAACACACCATCGCCTGGCATGGTGCTAGCAGGGAGGTGGTGCTGAGCAGAGAGCTCACCCCAGGGATGCCCCAGCACCAAGAAGCTCCGGCTCCATGCAGAAATGCATATGGTGACAGGAGAGAGCAGCAAGCTACAAGACAGAGCACGGGGAGAATTGCTTTGTGATGGAGAATAAGCAGGATTGGCCCCAAACGTGGGTGCAGTAATTTTTATGCCTGTTTAGGACAGCATGGTTCCATCCTGTCAGAGATTTTTAGGACCAGGGAGTTGGGATCATTTAGCCTGAAGAAGAAGAGGCTGAGAGGAGACTTTGTTGTCCTTTACAGCTACCTGAAAGGAAGTTGTAGGAAGGTTGGTGTTGGCCTTTTCTCCCAAAGAACTGAGGACAAGTGGAAATGGCCACAGGTTGCCCCAGGGGAAGTTCAGATTGGAAAGTAGGAAAAATGTCTTTAGTAAAAGAGGTTCAACATTGGAACAGACTGTACAGGGAAGGGTGGAGTCCCCGTCCCTGGGGGGGTTCAGAAGGCAAGTAGATGTGGCACTCTGGGACATGCTGTAGTGGCCAGGGAGGTGTTGGATTGAAGGGTGGATTTGATAATCTTAGAAGTCCTTTCCAATCTTAATGATTCTGTGATCTTGCTATGAACAGAATGCAGAAAGACTTTTCTCTCTGAAAAGATGCTTTCCCTCCACTTTTGCAGATAGATTTTGGAGAATTATAAGACTGTATGGAAGCCGTTCTCCTGCCTGATGCAACCTCATCATAGCTGAACCTGCTTGGAGGTTCAAGGAGCCTCCACCCACTCTCTTTTTAGCAGGTTGCAAAGACATCTGTCAGTTTTAGATGCATCAAGCCTTTATGACATTTGATTGCCCATTCAGGTGCAAATCTGAAACAAGAACATGACTGGATAGATGCTCAGGGGTAGATTCTTTCTCATCGCAGCCACTGGGTGAGATGGGATCTTGCAAGGAGTACATTCTGTGTCCTATTGGGATGTTCTCAAAGCTGAAAGAACAGGAGACAAATCCTGAAGTCTTTTTCCTCTGAGACACTCGCTGCCTCTCCTTTCACACTGTTCATCTGCAAGTGATGCTGCCTTTAGAAGGTGGATTAGATTGCTTGGGGGCAATTCCAAATATTTCAGAGGATAAAATCAGCCCCATGAAGGTGTGGTACTACAGAAGCCACTTTGACAAGCTATGTAATGGTAGTATGGGCAGATGGAGTTGGTCTCGCTCATGGATGAATATTCAGATATAGATGTACCTTTGCTGAGCACAGTGATGGAGCTGGTGGGAATAACTGGATGTGACATGCAGCTGATAATGCACAGATGGCATTTAACAAGGTAAATGAGTGGGCTGATGGGCTTCACTGGAGCCTTTCGACAAGGAAGAGATGGAGTTTGCAGAGCCCTAGAGTTTGTATGACCTAGAGGTTATTCACAGAAGGATGAATGGCACATCTGGGTTCAGGGCGGCAATAGCTGCCTGTTTCCTTTTTCCAAGCACCCCAAGACTTTTTGACTCCTAAGAATTGTGGTGCTTCAAAAGTAGCCCCCTATTACCATGTGCCCCAGGAGGCCTGTAGGATGATTAACCAAGACGTGCTTCATCTCTGTGCTCCTGCATCACAGTTCAGTTCCACAACTTCCTTCCTCTGGGCTGCTTGCTCGGGCAGCTGACAGTGGCTCCAGGATGAGCATCCTGCCTTTCTAGCACCACTGCTGCGATGTTCTCTGAAGTTTTCTAGCTCACTTTTACTCCACATCATTGCACTTTCCAGACGTACAGTACTCCATGCTGGGAAGAACAGCCCCAGCTGTATAGTGACTGTAGCGATTACCAAGAGCTGTTTGCAATCAGATTTCATTTTCTAAACCAAAATCTGCATTCATTCTCAAATCTTAAAAGTTTCCAGCCTCTTTCTGACTCCTCCCCTCTCCAGCTTTCTGAGATGTAGCCCTGCGGAGCTGAGATTTCTGAGGCCCTAGGGACTCTGGTACTGCTTTCTGGCTTGCAGATGTCCAAGTGACATGGACAAAAGGTCAATCAGCTGTAGGGCATCGTGAAACCGCGGTGGTCTGGAACCATGGTCAGTTCAGCCTATAGCGGCACCGTTTGGTGATGCTGGTTCTGCCTTGCATTTCATTGGGAAACCACCATGTCTCCACCTTTTTGTAGGTGGAGCTGAGGCAGAACTTGCTTGAACTGGTTTTGCTTCCATGAAGAAATGCAAAAATACCCTCCTCATAACACTGGTATCTCCAATGTTCTATGGGGGTCTCTTGGATCCAGGCCAACTGAGGGCAAGGAGAGTTTTTTCACTGGCTCCAGGGATGCAGGATGGGACCCTTAACTATTACTCCAAACAAAACAAGCTGTCCTGGTAATTGGGGTAGGTCTGCTCTCACACCAGAGAGTTGAAATGTTTATTGTGTGAAACATCAGAAAAAGGAAAGGAATCTGCTGGGAGCACTTGGATCGCTCCCGTACAACATACCCCAAGCCTCTGTTTGAATGCTGGGTCTGTGGCATGGAGACGGGAGCTTGTTTTGATAGTTTCTCTGCATTCAGAGGCATGAACACTTTACAGTTTTCTGTTTAAATGACCCATTTCTGAGAGCGGAAAGCACCAGCCAATAAGCGCCCGGGCCCCTCCGTATGTATCCGGAGTTTACAAACCGTCCCCACCGATCCGTGGTAGTTAATGGACACTCCTGCTGCTTAGGGGGGCTGGAAAACTGTTCCAGGTGACTACCGGCCTCAGCTAGAGACAAGTCAGTCCCCAGAGGTCTGAGGAGACACATGAGAATGAACTCAGCGTTTCTCCCGAAGCATGACGTTGATTAATGACGGTACACGGCTCCGTCCTGCTGGCAGCAGCTCGGTTGATGCAATCTGCAGGGAATAGCTCTATATAAAGGAACTGAGCACCAGTGTTCACAATGAGCTGGATGCAACTGTCCATAAGAGGCTTTTCAAACATAAAATTGGCAAGTGGACTGTAGTCATTTCAAAGCTTCTCCTCATGCTCTTGTCACTCATTCGCCTGATGTCACCCAGCATTTTGGCTTCAGCCTCCAGCCAGCCTCCCTGCACACCCTTTTCCTTGGGGACCAGCACTTTCTCCAGTTGGGTCTGGTCTTGGACCAAGCAGTGCACTGTCTCTGAGGACTCTAGAGCAGTGTTTCTGCTAGGAAATATTATTTTCTTTCTTCTCTTTTTTGTTCCAGCTTCTCCCTGAGCTTCCACAGGTGATGACTGATGCTAAAAGAGACCAGAAGTTGATCTAGTCCTTCTTTCTGCATAATACCAGCTGCTGGAACACAAACGTGGGCAAAGAGGTAGAGAGAAAATTAAAGGAACTAATTACTTCGGGGGTCTGTTCACATCTGTTATCCTAAGGAAGTCTAAACATGACTGAGAGCTTGAGATCCACCTAAAACATCATCATTCCTCTGTGAACAAAGCTGGGTACATCTGACATGTGACTCCAAGAAGCCCTTATTGGGGGTCTCTGAGCTGGGCATGACCAGTGCTCAGCACAGCCACCTAGTTGGAGCTGAGGCTGCCGGGATACAGACCTTCAGCCTTCCTCACTCCCTCCAGGAGTGGGCTGTTTTCCCACCCAGCAGTATGTGTATGATGGAGGTCTATGCATCACACTGTGCTGTGGTTGTAAGAGGCTGCTGCTTTCTGTTTGCCTTCTGATACTGGCCAGGGAGGACTGGGATTATCCCGTGGTATATGTCCTCAGGCACCAATTTGGTATAAAATAGTAGTTTTTGTGTCTAGGAAAGGCTGGAGATCCCTCAATTGCAGCAGGGTAAAACTGCAGCCTTGAGAGCAGTTTGCTCCAGACCTGCTTCCCTGCTCACCCCAGAAGTGCAAAGGAGGAAGAATCTGATGTCTTTTCTATCCCAGCACAATGCAGACACCGAGCATCTCAGCGTCATTCTTCCCATGTGCTCTGCATCTGAAGCTTCCTGGGAGCATCTTGTGCAAAGCCGAAAACATCTGCAAAAGCAAAGGTTAAGAAAGCTGCTGGGGATTCACTTTTCCTCTCTCCCTCGAGGGCTCTGTGACTTCCATTCACACCACTTCCCGCATAATCAAAAAACAAACCCTGGATGCCCAGGAATGTAACTTTTCTCAGAGGCAGGATCCACTGGTTGTAAACTCTTTGTAAAACAGCAGGTTTCCTGGTAAAACACTGTTTCCGAAGTGGGGGGGATACTGCCTTTAAAAACCCAAGCAAGATTCACAGCAGGCGGCTTAAGCAAACAGATGCCAGGGCAGGAGTGGTTTGGGGTGAGGAGAGCTACGAATGTGGCTCTGCTTTTGCCTGGGATGGGGCTGAGAAGCCGACCAGCCACACTTTCATCTCCTGCTGATGACAGGACAGCAATGACATAGCAATGGCTTTACCAGCTCCCAAACAGAGCTGAGACTCACCCAACAGGCTGTGGATGGTCTGCCATGCTTCTTCCCATTGGGACAACCAGAAACAAACTGGAAAGGGAAACTCAATGCAGTTTGCAAGATCAGGGCCAAGAAGCTCCCAAACAGGGCTTCAGAACACCCAAGTTAAACCAGGAAGCCCATGGTTTAACTTTTGCCAATGTCGCTTTTTGCTGGAGTCGCTTGGGTTGAGGAGGAGCATACATGGCAGGCAAAATATTAGGGCCTGGGGGATGCTCTGTTAAAAGCTGCATACACTTGGGGGCATCTGCTGTTGTTCAGAGAGTTGGAAGTGGGACAGAAGTCCGTGTCTGGCAGTTTAAGGCAGGCCAAGCTGTGTCTGCATATTTACTTATATATTTATATCCAGTGAATAAATATTGGGTAAATAGCTGTGTCCAAATAAAGAAATATGTATTTATTTCCAGTGCCCCCAGTACACCCTTTGGTTTCCATAACCTGCTCTCTGATAGTGCAGCCAAAGATGCAGTGTCCCGTTTACCATTAGTTAGGGTGATGCCAGGAGATTTCTTGTTTATTTCTGTGTGAGCAGTGGGTTTCCTCTGGGATGCCGTGATTTTTACACTACTATTGATTCAAGCAACAGCTGGACTGGATGCAGAGAACCCAAATAAGAAACCAAGAGGAAGAGTGTGCACAAACCACAGCTGTCCTGCCTCCCCTGAAGCATCCTGACCCCTCTCCTATTACCTACACCCCCAAAGCAGGGTGCTGGCAGGGTGGTTGCATCTTCTGTGCTTCTTAGAAAACCTCCTCCCTAGCCTTTGGGATGGCTGCAAAAAGGGTATTCAGAAGTGCTGGTGGAGCAGCTCCAGACCACCTCTGTAGCTGGAAAGCTGCAGGCATGTGGATCAGGCTGATTTCTGGCTGTAACACTTCTCTTCCCTCTGCCATGGGCTGACATGGTCATATAGCAGTGGCAAACAGGCAGGACAAGGAGGAAACCACCAAACTTCAAAAGAGATGGGCGTAGCGTTCTTAGTTAGGGGAGATGACGGCAGGTTTGTTCTTTGTAACACCTCTGGCCTGTGTTTACTCCTCTGGTATTGCTGAGAGCATCTCTGATGAGCACTGATCAGGACAGAGGAGAGAAGCAAGTGTGGATGCTGCCTTCTGGAAAGCAGTTGGCCTCAGACCATAATCAAGAAAACCAGGCAATCTGCAAAAGCAGGTGAGAGCAGAGTGGACCCCCAGAAACTTCTGGACAGGTATTTTGTTTCCTTGTCTCTGAGAGAAGCCAGCTACAGGAGTCTGTGATCCAGCTCCCAGAATTTCCACAATTTGATGGAAAGAGAGGGCTCTTCTCCGTGTTTTTAGCCGTAACCAAAAGGAAAACCAGCTGTTCCTGGTTGATTTCCATCACTTCAGTCCCATACCTGCATCAAGGTGTTTCCATACCTGTGTCTTCCTGGTGCCAAAGGAATGTGCCAGCCCTTGGAGGTGAAGTATGGCAAAGTTTCTGGAGAGCAGGAAAGAAATTCCCCCCTGGAGTCTGGAAAGACCCTATCATTTAAATTAAATGTTAGCCTTTGAGAAGACAAAAAGAGCTCTGTCTCCAGCAGGGCTGCCTGGCGACATGGCTAATATTTATTACAGTGCAGGTAGTTTAAGAAAACAGAGGCATTTCACTGGAGATTTGGATCTTCAGCCTAACTAGAAGCTTGAGCTGGAAAGGTTCAGTTGCTAATTAAATCTAAGTTGGACACTGTTCCATAGAGGGCAGATTGTAACTATAAGAGGATGTTAATGTGGATTTTAAATATTTATTATAACTGAGGTAGGTTATAAAAACAGACATTCTTCCTTTCAACACTCTATAATGTCAGATTTAGAGGTTTGTCTCAGGCAGTGAGTGATTTCCCAGCAGCTGTCAGGGGCTGGAGGGCAATTTATCACCCTCCCAGTGAGAGATCTCTCTGGACAGTGAAAGATTAGTGCTCTGATTTATAGCACGCAAGGAAAAAACAACGTTGTTGGAACGGGTGCCTGGGTGCTGATTTTCACACACCTGTTCCCAGCCCAGCCCCACAAGCCGGTGATTTCACTTCTCCCTCAGTGTCTCATGGATCTGAGACTTTAAATCACCCCAGTGCCACCTGCCAGGACTGGGCACTCCTGCTCTGAGGATGGCATAGGCTGAGCTGGCTAGGGATGTGGAGTTTGGTTTTTAAGGGCTCTACAGAGCCAGGATTGATCTGAAGCCTGTGGTTCCTGCTGAGGTTGGGATTTTTCCTGGTTGCAATGAGCTCCATTCAAGATGGGTCAAGACCTGGTACCAATGCATACACCTCTGCAGAGAGGGAAGAATGTTATCAATGGCTATTAGAAGGAACTTCTTCCCAGTGAGGGTAACAGAGCACTGGAACAGGCTGCCCAGGGGGGTTGTGGAGTCTCCTTCTCTGGAGAAGTTCAAGACTCGCCTGGGTCTGTTCCTGTGCGACTTGGTCTAGGTGATCCTGCTCTGGCAGGGTGATTGGACTGGATGATCTTTTGAGATCCCTTCTGATTCCTAATGATTCTATGATTCTATTTTTCCCCTGGCAACAGCCCAGACCCCTGGCATTGCCCCTTGGAGGGAATTAAATGCAGCTCTCAGCTTTGGAGGTCACAAGACCCACAAGTGTGAAACCCTTTACTCATCTCTACAGGGGAAATCTGCTTTGAACCAGGAATCCTGGCTGAGGGATGCTCACACCTTGGCTCCTTGCCCCTCCCCAGTGCCAGCCCACACACAGTCCCAGCCCCAGCCCCAGATTCTGTCCAGTTCCAACAGCACAGTGATGGGGTGATAAGCAGCCCTGCATTGTGCACCACCACCCCCCCACCCCCCCTAGTCCCACATAGCACAGCCCCCCACAAGGGATGCTGGCGACTGAGAGCTTGACTGCCACTGGATTTCGTGACCACAGTGATTGCTGCATAATTTAGGCTCTGCCAGGGAAATTAATTTCTAAGAATGCCTGCTTTGTTTAGTTTCTCCTCCTCCCTCCTCATTATCTCTCCCCCTTACCCCATCTTCTCTTCTTTCTGAAGACACTTATTAATAGGCATGTCTTCAGCACATCTTCAGGAGCTTGGAAGCCTGTCTTCAAAGGATGAAAGGGAAAAGGCAAGAGGGATTTGGGGCGGAGGGACAGCAGGAGGGTGATGCAGTAGTTAGAGGTACCAGGAACTGAGGCTTTTGTTTAACTGTTAATGATGCTCTGTTCAAAGACAGGAGTGAGGGTCCTCAGTCTGCTCAATTTGGGCCCCTATCTTGTAAGAATCTCCTCAAAGATGGCTTGGTGAAGTGCAAGAGACCCCCAGCACTTGCTGATGAAATGCCCCATCTTGTATGTCAGTGCTGGCCGTTGATGCCCGGCTCTGGCCCTGCTCCCTCCCTTCCTCTGCCTTAGATTTATTGATACCTTCACACTCTTTGTCTCCCCCAGCGTAGCGCGGCTGATGCCCACATCCTGAGACATGGATACACTTGCGCAGCTCAGTCAATTAGAGGAGACCGTGCCATCATCTGATTTGGTTTGTTACTTAGGAAAGGCGACAGTGGAGACAGGATTGATTCAATAGTCTAAGATGAAGCTTGGGATGCTCGAATAAGGAGCTGTGTGTAAGTGCTAGTGATTGGTTTTAAATCAGTCTTCCTTTGCTCTGGATTTCATGTGGACAGGGGGCTGGGACTGAAAATCCTCTTGTCAGAGAAAACGTGCTAAAAGGGCAATTTACTCAGTCCCTGCATTGCCATCCAGGCTCAGCAGGGCTCTGGAGCTGTAGGAGGCCTTATAGTTAAACACTTAGAGTGGAAAAAACAACTTTCAGGTGTGGTTTATGATCTACCAAAACCGGATCCTGTGGGTCTGCCCAGTGCACAACCATTCCCAAGAGCAAAGGGACTGGAGAATCCATAGCCTCAGCAGGGTTGAGGTGGCTTCGTTCTCACCTGGGCATCCTTCATGGGAAGGAGAAGTCTGGGACAGCATAAGATTTTGCAGCTGTTAGTGGGAATGGGGTAGGGAAGAAGGAAGGGTACAGAGAGGGGGGTCACATCTTGGGGTTTTCTCAATAAAAAGAGGGGGAGAAGGGCTTGGCTGTGGGTCCCTCTCTCTCCCAACCCAGGAGGGGTGGATTGGGAGGGGGACGCTGTATCTTGCTGACATTTGTCTCCACTGGAGCCAAAACTGCTGGATTAAAGGCCTTTCACAAAAACATGCATTTAAAGGAGCAAATCTTGCTGAGCAAAATATGACTAGAAATCCAGGAAACAACCTTATTCCTCCTTCCAGAAATGTCCTGGTCACTAAAGCAAAATGGTTTTAAATCAAAGCTGCCAAAGAATTCCATTAAACGGGCTGAGTGGGAGAGAAGAGGCTGCGTGCGGCAAATAACTGCATTAGCCACACGACAAAACAAACATAACAAAAGCCTCCAAACAAAATTACATTGCACAATTAGGGAGTGAATAACTCTTTAGGCAAAAGCAAGGCAATGGAAAAAATTTTAGCATAGACTGACGCCTCTAATTGTCTTTCTTTCAGCTCCTCTGTTCACTGATCCATTGAGCTATGATAAAGGCATTAAATTTGGCGATTACCTTCAGTGTTTCTAATGACAGTGAGCTGCCTGTGACTTGACTGGCAGTGCTCAGGTGTGGGCTGGAGGGACCTGAGTGCGTTTCTGCACCACACTGCAGTGGTCAACTGACTGCATGCAGGAGGTGAATCGAGGTAAAGTGTCTCGAGCACATCCATTGTTAGTAATTCTGGTGAGAGTCTGGACCCTGAACTAGGACAATGCTCCAGAGTGCCAGCATAGAGGAAAAATCCTTCTGGAAACAGGTCTGGGTGCATTTAGCTCTGGAGGGGACAGCGATACTCTGGATCTAGAAGCCCCTCAGTGTGGGTGCCCAGTGCCAGGCTCTGTTCCTGGGATGCTGAGACATGCTGAGTAGACTTGGGCTGGGCTGGCTTGTGTGCAGTAAGAGCACTCTGGCATCACAGCCTGTGATTTCCCCTTTCTATTTATTTTCTTAACTGTGTGAGCTTTCTTTCCCAAAGCACATCCCCAGCTACTGCTAGCTTGGGCTTTCTTCCGATTCACATCAAGTCCGTACTTATGGCTTTGATTGAAATAGGCATGTGATCTTATTATCCATATGTCCACCGGGGCGCGTGTCACAGCTTGCCTAGCACATGGTAGTGCTTATAATATCATTAACAATGTCTGAATAACAACTGTTAGTTAGAGTCAGCCTTTATTATCACATGGGGCTTCACTGGGTTTTCTTTATTATTTTTTTCTGCCTAGTTGTGAATGTCTCCCAATTCTGCACTAATTAAAGGCAGTCACCTGCAGAAGGACACAGCAACACCTTTCGAAGCTACTCATGATGGTCTCAGTATGGGGGAGAGGTGGGATGTTTTAAACAACAACCCTGATCCCAGGCACGCCGCTGCTGCCTGAGGTACGTGACCCAGGGCTTTGGTGCCTCTGCCCCTTCCAGATGAGATTAATGCAGAACAAGGCCTGCTGAGCAAAGATGGACTTGAGCTCCTTCCTGCTGGAATTTAAGTCTCTACCACCCTGCTATTTCACCAGAGAGATTACATTCTCTTTGTCTGTTAGCAAAATGCTCAGGTCCTGGTTTGGGCTTTGTATCCGCAACCAACGTCTCTGCTCCTGGAGGGGGATGATGGGGAAGCTGCAGCCCATGGGAACATCACATGCAGAGTACTGAATCATAGAATCATATAATCATTGGGACCTCCAAAGATCTTCTAGTCCAATGCCCCTGCCACAGCAGGATCGCCTAGACCAAGTTGCACAGGAACACACCCAGGCAAGTCTTGAATGTCTCCACAGAAGGAGACTCCACAACCTCCCTGGGCAGCCTGTTCCAATGCTCTGTTACCCTCCCTGGGAAGAAGTTCCTGATGATATTGATATGGAACCTCCTCTGTTCCAGCTGGCACCCATTGTCCCTTGTCCTATCACCAGATGACAAGAGCCTGTCTCCATCCTCCTGACACCCACCCCTCACATATTTATAGACATAAATGAGGTCCCCCCTCAGCGTCCTCTTCTCCAAGCTCGAGACCCAGCTCCCTCAGCCTTTCATCATAAGGCAGGCATTCTACTTCCTTCATCATCTTCATTGCTCTACGCTGGACACCCTCCAGCAGCTCTGTGTCCTTCTTGAACTGAGGGGCCCAGAACTGGACACATGAAGTGAATCAGCGTCAGAAGCAACACTGGGCCCCAGCTCCTCCTGAGCCCAAAGGTCATAACCACTGGTCTGTATGGGGTTATTCAGGAGATTTTCCTTCATGTCTCCCCATGTTTTAGCAAGCATCTGAACATCAGTCAGCATCCTCAGGTCAGAAAAGTTCTCAAGACTGGGAATCACCCAAGCACCAAAGAAAAGGGAGCAGAGTTTGCCCTGCATTAATGACATGGATGTTATGCCTCTCCTCTTTCAAGTGAGTGTCCTGTGATGTATTGACTCATTGTGTTTTCTCAGTTGTGTTGTGGTTTGAAGACAAACAGCTCTGGTCCAGTGAGTTAGCCATTCTGAGCTGGGCAGCCTGGTCAGGGTGAGCTCGTAAAACTTTGTTGTGAGCCAGGATAGGTCAAAAAGGGAAGAGACTCTCCATGGCATGGGAGGAGTGTGGAGCTTGCTTCCACGTCTGGTAGGTTGAGCATGCACAAACACTGCTGCCTGCATTGCCCTTAAGCTGGGAAAGTCATCTGTTCCCTGCAGTTCCTTTTCACCGTGTTGTTGCACAAGCACACACATTCCCATGGCTGCTCCCTCCCCTGTGGATGGCTCCTCAAAAGGAGCAGCCGCAAGACAGCAACCATGAGTTCCCCCCCTGTGCACATGTGCATCAATGTCTCTTTTCCCCCAGGAGATGCCCTGGCATTGAGGGAACAGCCTCAGAACCCAGATTCCTCCTCCTGGGATCTCCAGCTGCCCTGACACAAAGTATTTCCCTTATCAAATTGGCATTGCTGGCTCAGATTGCATCAGGATGCTGTGACACTCTCTGTCAGCCACAGTCCTGTTCAGAAGCCACCTTGGCTTCTTGCCTCCAGCCAGACTCATCCTCAGGATGGGCAGACCGACCTCCTGGACCCACAACCTTGAAAAGGTTTCAAGAGCTTTTCACTCACATTCTCTGCCTTGCTCCTCCCTTTGTGCTGTCCTTGAGTAGACCAATCTTTCCAAACTGTCCTTGCAGCTATTTAACAGTGACACAAGCTTTTGAGAAAAAGGACAGTATTGAGAGTGAAGCTGGAAGCAGGAGGTCAGAGGATGTGTAGAGTTGGAGCCACAGGCCCCGGCACAACGAACGTGACCGCACATTGATTTGTGCGTGGTGTGCCCTGGCTGCAGCCATCCATGCCTCTCCAGCAAGCAGAATGCTCTGTGTACTTAACTAATGAATTAAACAGCTATAATGAATTCTATTTATAAGATGCCTCTAGGTGTATTTACAACAAGAACAATAAAAACAATAACACATTACATGATGCCAAGCGGCATTAGTTAATGCAAACAAGAACACGCTGCAGCCAAACCTCAGCACTAGCTGCCCCTGGCTGAGCAGCGTCACCTGGGCCACCTCTCCATTTGGTTTTCCTGCCCTCTGCTCTGATTTATGCAGTTTTTGTCTTTGCAACAAGGTCTTTTCTATTCTTTCTGTCAGAGGTCTCTTAAGTCCAATAATCTTTAGCTTTACAGTGGTTCTTTCCATCACATCATGCCCAGACTTCAAAGAACAAGTGTGTCCATCTCAGATAGTAGAATTTTCCACCAATTTATACCCAGCCACTGCCTCAAAGCCCCAGAAGAACCTGACAAAGTGGAGCTGGTATTGCCAGATGGGAGCAGGGTTGGGCAGCCATCAGAGCCTGGCTAGAGGTGACCCTGCACCATCCCCATCCCCACAGCAGCATTCCAGTGGAGGAACTTGCCCCAGTGGGGGCAGCTAGCAATGAAGGTGCAGCAGGACTAGCAGTGGAGGAAGATAGATCCATCTGTCTCCTGCAAGGAAGCTCATGAACAGCCAGAGTTTGCAGGGGTAGTTCCCCACATTCAGCTTTACCACCACAACCTTCTCCCATTGGGATCACTGGGAGTTTTTGTGGGTGGCTTGGCTATGATCACTTGATCACTTGATTGGGGTAAAACATACCCCTCGCCTCTGCGTGCCAACTCTCCAGGGTGAGAACACGTCTAAACCTTCTGGTGGCCACGAGACTTGGTTAAACCAACACTCTTATTTAAATTTATTTTTCTGGCAATAAGCATGTGGGCTGTAACTCCCCTTGCCAGCATTCCAAAATTAAAATCCTTCGATTTAAATCCTTTAAATTAAATTGTAAAATAAAATTAATTAATTAATTAATTAATCCTTTAAATTAAATCCTTCGATTTAACACCTTCCCTATAGAAGACAGCCTACTGATCACCTCCTATGCTGCTGGGGTGTCTGCAGCCTGCCTTCCCTGACTCCAAACTCATCTGCAAATCCAGCAGACCTGATTTCAGGGGGAGCCGCAGTACTTTCCCTAGTTCAGGCGGGCAGTGGTCTGTACTCCAGAAGATGCAGAGAGCCAGAGCCTGAGCTTGGAGGTTGCTCACTCTCAGCTTGCTGTAGCCATTGGAAAGGGCCTTGAGTGTAGCAGAATCATAGAAGGACTTAGGTTGTAAGACACCTCAGAAATCACCTAGATCCAATGCCCAGCCATGGGCAGGGACACTTCTCACCAGACTAGGTTGCCCAGAACCCCACCCAACCTGGCCTTGGACATTTCCAGGGATGGAACAGCCACAGCCTCCCTGGGCAACCTGTTGCAGTGCCTCAGGACCCTCACAGTGTGGATATGCTAAAGGAAATCCACTCAGCCTGTTTCCATGCTCTGGTTCATTCTGGCCACCAATGGCAGCAATATGTCTCCTTGCAAGCAGGCAGTCCCCAAAGTCCATGAGCCCCTGCTGCCCTCCTCTGCATCTCCTCCACAAGTGGGGCTGTACAATCCCCTTCCCTGCTTTCCTTGGCAGCGATTTCCTTTGGCCTTTCCGTTTCGATAGCTCCTCCTGGCGCAGAGCCAGCCAGCTCCATGCTCCCCTTTGCTCATCAATCTTTTCACCAAAACGTGGTGATATACACTGCGATATCCACTGAGCAGCATCCCCATGGGCTTCTAAGACAGCGGACAAATTACCAGATTATTTGTGAATTTTAGCTGCCCAATGGGAATTCAATGCTTCGACTGTAAACGTGAAATCAGCTACTTCCTACAACTTCAAAACAGGGAGCTGTTAACAAGTCAGGTAAATTAAACAGCAGACTCACTCCACTAACAGGCAGAGCTGTCAGGAGAAGACAGATGCATGCAATCAGTGTGGAGCTCAGCCCGACTCCGCGGGATCCGGGCTCACCATCCCCAGCTTCAGCAAGAAAGCTGTGAATTGCTGCAGACTCACCACCCAGGAAGTTCCTCCTGGAGCAGCCCTACCCCACACCTCTACTTGTTGGGATGTTCCTGCACAGTGTGCAGTGGTACCTACCCTTGTTGCCCTAGCATCCTGTTCCATTCTGGTGATGGCCCTGCAAATCCTTCAGCAGCTCTTAACACCAAATATCCAAGAGATGCAGGGGAAAAAGAATCTCCAGAAATGACTCTGTGAGCACAAAAAGGGTTTAAAACCTCTCGTTGCCAGAGATCAGATAGAGAGGGGAACAGTGTTCAACCAGAGATCCAGCTGAGGGTTTCACTCAGCTGAACAAAACTGCTTTCCCAGCAAACAGCCCTAAAACCCAGAGCTACAGTGGACTAGCCCTCTCCCTTGTACACAGGGATTTGTTAAGCCAGAGCGTAAACCCGAGTGCTCCCAGCCAGCCAGAGACACTGACAAGGGGAAAATGCAGCTACACTCAAATTCGTTAGGTAAATTTATTATGGCTAATTTAAATACCCTGCAGAACTTAGTGTGCCGTATGCACCCTTTGATAGGGCTCCACAGGGCTGTAATCAACCAGTGCTGACAATAGGAAATGCAGATTTATTAATTCTCGTTTATATATTGGGTTAAATACCGTAACATTAAATAAGCTGGGGGGTTTTTATTTTATTTTTAATTCTCCCTTCTTGCTGCATGGCAGATCAGGTTAAAATCCTTAAGAAGAGTCACTGGCACGAACTAATTTACAGTGCAGCCTTTTGAAATGTGAAAAGCTTTCATCAAAATGAATAGTATTTGGGGGTAAAGCCAGGAAAAGGCATCAGAGTGGGAGATTTCTTTCTTGCTGGTCCGACTCCGACCACTTGGAGCAAAGTCGCTGCAGAGGAGCATATGCCATCCTCAGGAAATGATTGCAAAATATTTATGTGGGTACAGAAGGAATTGCTCTCAGCTTTGCGTCTGCAAACAATTCCCAGCAAAATACTGCAGGAGGCCTTCGAGGTTCAGGCCTTATGTAGAGTAGTTAGGAGCTCTTTGCATAAATGTCATCTGGTTTTATTGTTTTGACACTTGCGCAATGATAAATATTGTTACTGGAAGTCAGCAAAACAGATGGATGGCTGCCTCGGCGAATTTTGTGAAATCTCATGCTAATTAAGGGTCTGTCAGGAGGGGGAAAAAAAAAGGAGACAGAATTGAGAAGCTGCATTCATTTCTTCAACTTGACATGCAGGATAAGCTCCTGCAGCTCTGGGGTGGTTGTGCTTAGTGAGAGCATCGAGTCTGCTCCATAGCATTTCCTCATGGTACATGGAAGGGCTGTTGGACTTTGCACTCTCTGTTCCTCTGCCCAGAGTAATTTGCCCACTCTTTGGTGTCCCTGAGTTCTGTTACATGTGGCTTTTGGTGGGGGGTCAAACCATGAACACTCAGAGAAAGGATGTCCTAGTAACTGTGATGTGGAGGTGCTTGAGTATGTGCCTTGAGAGAGCCACAGATTCACAAAACCATGAAGGACCTCTAAGATCATCAACTCTAACTTTCAACCCAACACCTCCATGACCACTAGACCATGTCCAAAGTGCCACTCTATTCACCTTTTGAACAATTCCAGGGATGGTGACTCCACCACCTCCCTGGGAGTCACACCTCCTCACCCTGCTGCTCACGGCTCAGATGAGTAACAAGTTTTTGGAATGACATTGCCTTTCTCTGAGAGAGTGGACAATCTCACAGTGGAGGGCAAAATGTGTCAGAAACTCAGTGCTAAAAGAGGATGATGATGAGTCTCCATGTGCATCTTTCTTGGCCATGTCCATCAGGATGTAGGCCTATGCTTGTAGAATGGTCACTGACCTAGTGATGGAACAGCATCCAGAGACTCCTCAGAGCCCGAGACAACAGGGGCACGAGAGATCCCACCACTGGGCAGCAGGGCAGGGATGCAGCACCTGGTTGTCTTTAACTGAAACAGCCACAACATCAGTAAAAAGTTACAGGCTGGCATGAAATCAATTGGTTTTAGGAGGTAAAGATTGAAAAACACCAGTGGACTCTAAGGGCTGGTGGGAATGAGGAGGACCTGCCCAGCATTTTGTTTACACTTCCAGGTTCCCACCATTAAGCGGAGGAGCTGCCACGGTTGTTTTCCTCCCAGCAGCTTGAACTCATCTGTTTGTCTTCATCTCTATTTGCAAACAGCAGCCCAGGGCCAGCTTTGCTTTCACTTTATCCTCAGCGGCAGGGAGAGCTGCAGAAACCAGAGCTACAGCTTATCCAGCAGCATGAGGGATGGGAAACAGCTGAGTGGGGAGAGTCCTGATCCCCCGAGGAGCCCAGGTTAAATAAGCCAAGTGTGTTCACCAACCTCCCTGCCAGCCTGGGAAAGGTGTTGAAATGTGGCTGAAAGCATTGCTGAAGGCTCCACACCTTGCAAGTCTCCTGCTTCTGGATGGACAAGAGGACACTGATTACATCCTTGAGGATCCTGATTATCCTGGTCTGATCCTTGATTAGCATCCCCGATGCCCTACTAAGTGTGATGTTTTTTCCTGAGACACCTAAGCTGTGTAATGAGGGACAGCAAAATGCAATGGAGCTGTTGCTGGTCCAGCAGCAGCTGGGTTTCAGCACCAGATCTGTCACTAACTCATTGACCAAGTTAGATGCAGTTCATCAAGGATATTAATAGGCTTTTCCATCATCACAGGCTTCTGCTGGTTTCTCCCACAGCAACATTATATATCTCACCAGGGCAAACAGTGTTGACAATAAAAATCCATCTTTCTCCAGAAGGAAGGGACTGTAGATGATCTTTCGAGGTCCCTTCCGATCCCTAATGATTCTATGATTCATCACTCTGTTCTAGAGACACAAGTGAGTGGTTGGAAGCTGACCATGGTTCACCTCTCCCATTCCTCCCAAAATATTCCTGAGGGTGTTTTAAGGGGAGTGATCCCAGGCTTGGATTTTTCTCAGCACTCCACTTACCTAGAGAGGTTAGGTGGGAGCTTCAACCCTCTGGATGTCTTCTCCTAGCCAGGGCAGTGAGTGAAGAGCTCAGGGAGTGATTTTCCTGACCCAAGACGAAATTGCTGATAGGGATATCCCTACAGAAGTATCAGCCTGCTATCCCAGAGGGGACAGGGAGTGAAGAACCCCCACCACACTCCCTGCAGTGACAGGGTTCATTCCCCAATGTCCTAGACATCCTCCTACCTTTCTTCTCTGAGACACCCAACTCTAAATAGACCTTCTCACCGACTTCTGGGCCCCCTGCTCCTGTACACAGTGAGAGTCCCATTACCATCAGCACTACCTAAACACCCCCAAAACGGGCACCAAGAAAAGAAATCCTAACCATTGCTCTTCAGTTGTCAATAAGCTCTTCCCAACCCTCCAGACCCTCAGAGGACGTGGCCTTTGTAAGCTTGGCCAGACCTTCCTCGGCCTTCACACTCACCTTGCTGTTGAATTTAAAGCTTCTTTTAATTTAAAAAATCTCATTGATATTTTGTATCCTGCTTTTTTTTATTTCCCAGGATGCTAATATTCCTTTCAACAGAGCCTGATTAATGGCTGAAAGCTTCGGAATATTCCTGGTATTCACTTAGCCAGAGCAATTACACTGCAGAGAACAGCATGAGGACCCCGGGTTGACATGCAAATAGCCATGTTACACAATTAGTTGATGCACAATTAATTGGAATAACGACGAATATAGTCAAATAAAGCTGGATTTAGGCTGTGTAAATCTGAGCCATACCTTAGGGTTATATAATTAAGAGAGGTAAGGAGATAGCAGCAGAATCCTTCAAGGACAAAAAGCCTATTCCTGATAAAAAAGCTTTTCTCTTCAGATCCAACCTGGAAGAAGCTGGCAAAACAACAGGCAAAGTTATCTGTCTGTGGCAAAGACTACACAGACACATGTCCCTTACCTGCATGGGCAGGGCACCTCACCACAGGGACAGGGGAGAGGAGGGAGCCCAGGATGGGATGATCTCCTAAGCCTGTTAACACAGCCCAGGATGGGATGACCTCCTAAGCCTGTGACACTGGAGCTGCAGAGGGTGCAGAGGGTGCACTGAAGGTGCTTCCTTCCCCTGCTGCTGTGCAGCAGCACCCAGGGTCCTGCACTGGCCTCCTCCATACCATTCTTAAATGCTTGGCAAGGGTGAGTCACCCCCAAACCTCACAGGGCAGTATTACTTCCATTTCTCATTCTTTTTTATAACTTAAGAACCACTGAACTTTCTTGGAAGAAGCAGACAAGAAATCCCAAGCACGTCTTGCACGGCGTTGCCACAATGGTCTTCACTACGACCCACTAAAAATGGGGATAAACTTTGAATGTTCATCTGTCAGTTTTATTTCCCTCCCATCTGTTTCTCCCTGGTCTGAAAGCCCAGAAATGGGGGAGAACGTGGGATGCAAACACTTTTTTACCGCAGCTGCTTCAGAGCTTGTCTTTCTGTCCTCCAGGCGGTCGGTGGTCTGTGATCCACACAGTGACCAAACCCGCATGTCCCCACAGCACCAAAATAATTAATCAGCAGGCAGGGAGCACTGAGGGCTTCCTGCAGCTGAAAAAACCCAGGACACGATCATCACCAGCTTGCACAGAGGACGAGCATGCCTCAGAGTCCTCGCAACATTCATTTTATTTTATTACTTCTTTATTTTCCTGTCCTTTTGAAAACTGCTGCATTAACCCCCAGATCTTAGATATTGAGCTCAGCCGGTGTTCAAAGTTTAATTACTCTTTACTGGTAATTAGAATGCTTGCAGAAAGAGCTTGCCTTCCAGTCCTAGCGAGCTCTGATTCCCTGCATGGTTTGAATGATGGGATATATTTCAGAAGGAGTATTTATACCTTCTGATGACAGAAGCTCCTGATGGCTACTGGTTCTAGAGACACCTAGATGTCTCGGCACACCCCAGGAAGCCCCTGGCTAAGGTCCTTAAAATGTGGCAATAAGGCAAGATATCCCAACCCCATCTACATTTGTTTCCCTACTTCTGCTACCTTGGCTTAGGGGTTTAGATGGCCACTTCAGTTTTTTTCCTGGTCTCCATTTAGCCTTTGCTCCTGCTGTTTCTTGCCCATCTTCCCAACTGCTATTTTCTCTCGTTCCTATCAGACAGACCTGCATCTTTGGAACAGAATCATTTAAAAACTGATATTCTGGTTATTTTCACAGGCTTTAGATAACCACTCCTTCTTTTGCCTTGATCAGTAGTTACGTGCTGTAGCCTTACTCCATTGATAGAAGAGGGAATTAATCAAACCCTATAAAACATTCTCCACGTTCTGTCTCTTACTGGGGTTCTATTGAGAAACAAATGATCCTTTAGGACATAAATCAATGTCCATTGAGCCAATACCCTTCATGTGATTTCAGTGGGGTTTGGATCAGCTTTTTAGCATGCACGTTATTACAGTAACTGTTATTTATCTAGAGATGATATTTAGCCCTGAAAAAGCATCAGGAAAATTTTAAGCAGCCAAAGACAAATTCTACTTGATCACACATACAATAACGATTGATGGTAATGGAAAAAAACAAATGCTATAATGATGATTTACTTGCCTGTCAAAAAAATTAGTCATCCCAGAATTATACCAAGCTTATGTGTAAGCGTGGGTACGTACACAAACACACGTGCATAGGTACAGAAGCGGTGCTGCATCCGTGATGGCAGCATGTGCACATGCTCTGGGGTTGGGCGACACAATGACAAAGAGTCTTTTGCATCGTAGGAAACATAATTCACGAGGGTGGCAACGATACTTTGCAGAGGGATGATGAGAGAAAGCATCTAATTATCAACATGTGCCATTCGAACTCATCACTGGTGGGTAGGGGAACACGCAAAACACATATGCTGAGGCCTCATTTCACACTGGAAGTTAAACCCATCTATTTTTAGGCACTGAGTCTGACCGTGCTTCATCCCAGAGACTTCTGGTGACACAGAATGGGTCTGATTTTGCAGGACTCCAGTGTCATCTATACCCTGGCACATATTTGAAATAGATGTGCAATGTATTTGACCCAGTACTTATTTTTGCTGGAAGGGCAGTGAGTGTTGCTGCTACCAGAAGTTGGGGTTCTTGCTGCTGAGGGAGAGCAAATTTTTGTGGGTTTTCATCTGTTTGGGTTTCCCTTCACCTTAGCATGATTTAAGGTAGTTTCAGGTCATTAATGCTGCTCCTGATCAGCCCCTTGCATTTGAAATCAAGACAAGAGCAAAAGAGTGAATGAGACCATCCGAAGATTCCTGTTTCTTTACATAAATCAAATTCTTTTACAATCCTTCAACGCAACGCATTAAAATATGCTTGTCTTGCCTGCTCTCTCCCGGCAGCGCTCTCCCGGATTGCCTGCGAGAGGAGTGGAGACCCCTGGGAATTGTTTAGCAGCGATTCACTGGGTCAGTGTATTAGAACAGACTCAAGTCTATCAGCCAGATGGTGACTTCAGAAAAAAATTGACACACCATTTCAAACTGATTTCACGCAAACCCTCCTGAGGGGAGCCAGTGGGAATCCAGCAATCAGATCTGTTGTGAATAAATATTACAAAATTGTCAATTACAAAAGGGATGTTTAAAATGTTGGGCTGATTTAGAAGTCTATCCGCTCCTTGCCTTGTACTTTGATGATGGATCTTTCGCTATCACTGACTGATTGCTTTCCTCGGCCAGAGATTTCTCAGCTTTTATTATTTTTTTATTGGAGAAAGTTACTGTACTGCCTTTACAGGCTTTCACGGTAAGCAGGCATCTGAGATAAAAGCTAAGCCAGGTACAATTTGGAGCATGATGTCTTCTACAGATAGTGGCTTAAAAATGAGCATTGGACTTAAAAAGGTAATCAGGTCTGAACGCTTTCAAAGCTACACGAGACCAAGATCTCTCATGGGTAAATTTAATCAATGCACATGCAAATGTCTGCTTGAGAGGAGAACTTGGAATATCCCTCCAAGTACCAGCTATACCCGATCATCAAGCTAGGTATTCAGCCGGAAAAGATATCTGCCTTGCATTGCTCCTCACAGGACGAGCGATTTTTGCTCTCCTGCTGCCCATGCAACTCCTGTCAATCCATCACTTCCTGTGACCTCATTTCTTTGTCTTGAACTGCACATCCAGGCTGGCCATTGTCATCTCAGCAGAGTTCACTGAGCTTTTCCCATCTCTGGCCACCTTCTCCCTCCGTTGTCCAGAGCAACTCATGGTTGCCTTTGGGCCACCTGAGCCTGTTCCTGAACCATTGTAGCTTCCTTGTCATAGACATTTCTGTTTCCAAGGGATTTCTGATTTTGCCAGCCCTGCTGGACCACTCTCTGCTTCCCTGTGATGGAGGCCAGATCCCTGATGTGGTCACCCTTCACTCTTGTTTTTCAGCTTAATTTATTGTCCCTGAGTGGTGTCACCAGTTGTCTCTCTCTCTCTCTTTAGATCTTCATACAGTAAACAATAAAACTTGCCTCCAACTGAAACTGTTGTTCCCACGTGGCTTTTAGCTGGTCTGTGCTGGTCAGACTGACCAGTCCTTCACTCCACCAGATGGAGATACGATCACCGGAATGCACAGTGAGGCATAAATCAAACTTATTCCATAAACAGAATTTCAAAGGGTTTTTAAGGATGAAAATTAAATGTATAAATCTGTATTAGTGCAGTGTAATCTAACTGTAGCAAAATATGTGATTTAAAGAAAATTATATAATCTAGAAGGTTTCCATTCTAGATTTATTTCCATTTCTGAGCGATTATAGCCCTTTCTGACAGCCCTTACATGTCTTCCACAAACAGATAAATCTCTCTTTTAAAAATATCCAGATCCCAGGCCTTGCTTTTCCAGATTATGTGAACAATTCAGCCATCGACCTGAACCTGAGCCAGGCCTGGAAGAGCCTTTCTCAGCAAATATTTGTCCACCTTTTTAGAGATTTGGTTTGCCTGACTCGGAGGCGCAAGCGGCGATGTGTGGTATTTATATTGCCTTTCTCTGCACTCCTGCTCTCTGTGCAGTGCCTGCAGGCAGCTCCAAAAAGAGCCATAAAAGCTGATGACTCTGCCTAGGAGGGATGGAAGATGACCTTGCATCTGGGTGACACCTGTGGGCTCTGTTCTCCTTGCTCTACATGCGCACTGTCTGTCAGCATGGCTGCCCTGCTCCTTGCTGGAATACCCCATGCTGGTGGGACAAACTGGGTTGTGCTGGTTCATGAAAAGCCCTCACTGCAGCTCTTCTTGCCTCGAGCACACCCCACCATGCCCAATGTGGTTGTACCCTAGTGCTTATCCTTGCTTCTCCCCAGCCCAGAGACAACACCACTGACTCACTAGTACTCCCAGCCCAGGCTTTGTGACTCCTTGAAGCTCCCTCTGGCTGCCCCTCCAGCAAGAGGGGACAATTGCATGGTTTGCAGTGGCAATGTCACACTGCAACAGTCTCAGGAAGCCCTGGGAAGCTGCGAAAGGCTCCAAGTCACTCTGACACGGGGGGCAACTCCTTAATACTACCATTCCTCCTCTTCAGCTCTTTATCCCTATCCCTGCTGTCCTCTGAATGTCCAGGTTCCTTGGGATTGAGCAACAAAACAAAGGCAGAAGAGCATGTGATCTGTGCGGCTGCTCCTCAGATGAGGTTTGAGGCTGCTCGTCAGCCCATTGTAGGCAACAGGTCCCAGCTCTTCCTTAATGCCCTTCCCAGGTGCTGGAGAAACACTTTGGTGGCATCAGAAATCCTACATCAATCTTCTGCAAAGCTAGTCCTCGGCAGACCTCTCAGTAGATTCCTAAACTCGAGTGCTCCCACAACCCTCAAGCTTGAACTCCAGCCATCCCCATGGCCTGCCATGTGGTGCCTCAGATGGCATCCAACCTGGGAAAATGCCTGCCAGGAGGACCAGTGGAAACAGAGACCCAGGGACATCAGATTGAGTTGCACGGTCATTATTTCCAGGAGCCTCTTGATCAATGGTATGAAAGGCAACAACAAAGGTCATCCTGAACTTTAAACTCAACACCATGCCCCATCCCCCAGCAAAGCACTTTCCACCCAGGCAGTAAATCTTGCTGTGATGAGGGAGAGCTCACCATTTCCAAAGAGCAGATTCTTCCCAGACATTGACTTCAGTGCCCGTGCCTGTGTTCATCCAAGGGAGAGACACAAATCTTTGTGTTTGAAGCTCTCATCCAGTCCAGCTTCTTTGCCATCACAAGACATTGTGTGACCCAGCCCCTGGTCTTGCGCTGGGACACAACAGGGCACAGGGATGGGTTCGACAAGCTTGGATGGGGTGTGCTGGAGACATCCCTGGAACAGGAAACAACAAGGGACTCTGGGGTCCAGCAGGTTTTTCTGTCCCAGGGAGCACTGAAGGGCTTTTGGGGGGCTGGTTCCCAAATCACTGCCACGTTTTGAAGGAACTGCCTCCATGGTGGTGGGGGTATCTTTACAATATCTGCTCTTTGCACGCTGAGAGGCATCACTTGTAGTGAAGACACCCAAAGAAGAATAAAATAAGTATCTTGCTCCTGAAACATTTCTACCCAAAACACTCGGATTTGGGTCAATATTCTGGGGAATTTCTAATAAAATGTCGGAGAAATTTCCCTCTGAAAGGCAATCTGACACCACTTTTGTCAGCCACTGAAATTGCCTTGCACCCTCCTAGGTCGCCTCTGAGGTTTCATACTCTTGCATGCCGTCTCTCTTTTTTTTCCCCCCTTCCTTCCCTATAATAAGATTTATTATTGGGTTATTCTTCATGGTATATTAGCCCTTAGCCAGAGTCAGTGCTGACAGAAATGTTAGTCATTTGGGCTCTGCTTAACCTGCTAAGAAGAACTGAATTTACAGAATGGGACGAGGCTTTTTATGATTTCATTCCAGAGCCAAATCAGATAAGAATAATTATCCTCTCCTGGGATATTAGGCAGCACCTCCCCAGGACCGGCAGCTGACAGCTGTTTTATTGGTTGAGTCACTTGGGTCTGGAGTCGAGGATTAATTGTTCATGTGTCCGGGTGGCTCCAGGAAAAACAGTGAAAGGTTCTTTCTGGAGATGGGAGATAATTTATTTTCAATTGTTTTCATGCACATGATTCCAGCAGACAAGGAGAATTAAAAATAAAATTGTGTAAATAACCCCGCTCCCACCACCCTCTGCATCCCTTGTTAAACACTGGCTTGTGCCTTTCGGCTCTGGGGATCTCGAGCAGAAACAAATGTAACATCAGAAAGGAAATACGCACCTTTCTGGGCAAGTACAAGCCCATTTTGTCACCAAATGTCCTCTCTGACCGACCCACAAAGACAGTACCCGATGCCCCTGCTTTTCCTTGGCACCCACCCCCAAACACTTTTATTCAGAATTAATTTACTCCTGCCTATCACCTGCTTGAGATTATTCTAATGATAATGGCCACGATCCAAGGCAAATTAAAAACCAGTGGTGAGGCTCTCCCTGACTTCAGCAGCCCTGCACCCGCTTGAACGAAGCCTCTCACCAACCTCCCCCTTCCCTCCCAGTGACAGGATTTAGCCCCCTCCCCTCAGCAGGACACATGCTGTGCTCTCTGATGGGCAGAAGGGGCCCAGGACGTGGGCAAGGAAGGCAGTTGCCTCGAGCAGCAGGGGCTCAGGCAGCACAACACCCACCATCCAGCTTGCCTGCGTGGCTCTGCCAGCACCAGGGAGGCCAGCAAGGCTTCCCCACCAGCCTGGCCCTGGGACACAAGCAGCAGCAGGAATTCAAGGCTTTGCTGCCAGTTTTCTGCACAGCATCCTTTCCATGGGTTGCATTTTGCTTGGGTGCAGAGGAGGGGGAGCATCTCCAAAGGAGTTTTGGGCAAAGGTTTGCTGCTGGGTATTGCAGTTTGTTTGAGTGGGATGGGACAGATCCCCTAACCCTCTTGCAGGTAGAGCAGGAGGGTGTAAATGCACCACTGACTGGCTTTCCCAGTGTTAAGAGCATGAAACCACATAGACAGGCAGCAGCTCCCAGACATGCCATGGGTTTAAGGTCTGGGTGCTGCTCCATCCCGGGGATTGCTGGCCTTTGCCCTCTTTTTTTCCTTTATCATGGCCTTCACACTCTGTACAAGGACCTCATGTAGTGGACATGGGTGCAGAAGGCGGTGCTCAGGCTTTCTGCACTTAACATGCTGGTGTGCACCATGCCAGCACCACTCTGTCCTGCCTCAGGAGACCTTTGTCTGTGAATAAAGGATCTGAGGACTTTGTGTGCAAGGAAGAGGGGGTTGGACAATATTCAGGCTTGGCAAAAAGTGAGCAAAACTCCAGCTGAAGCCAACAAGCATCTTTGCCCGGTTCTGCCAGGGCTAACTTTGTCCCTGAGGCTATTACCCGGGGGCTGTCAGGCGGTTCGGGCGCACAGTGCTGATCTGTCAGATGAGGAAGTTATGAGGAAGCAATGGAGTGTCACAAAAGGATTGAAGAGAATTGATACGTGAGCCCGGATAATTATGAGGTTGCCAGTCCGGTGTCATTTCACGGCTGGGCTGGCTCTTTGTGGTGTATGATACCCATCAACGCAAAAATGGAAATGAAGATAAATGGGGCAATGGCAGAAGCAGTTAGATCTATCTTGCAGGCTGACTGCTGAAGATCTCTTGACTGAGGAGCAGCACTCTCCATCAGCAGCAAGGGGTGAACTCGTCAGTGAGATATGACCTGCTGCAATCTGCTGTGGGACCCACAGCGAACCATCGAGGACTGGGGTCCCTAGGCTGAGCAATTGTAAGTTTTCCAAACTGCACTTTTCCAAGGCAGCTGTTGCTCAGCTGTGCCTGCTTTGTATGTTAGGGTGAGCATCACGGGCAAGGCTCCAGTAGGACAGTGATGCATCTGGGGTAGGCGGACGCCAGGGAGTGATGAAGCCACAGGGTAGAAAATTCAAGGTAGGTAAGAGAAATTGTGAACTTAGAGTCTTAGACGATGTCACGTGCGGTAAAGAATGCAGGAGAAGTAAAGGCTTCATTTCAGAGACAAGAAAAAGTTGTTTCTACATAGAAGAGAGCTTTCTCTGATGTACTGGATCTGAGTGCCAGTAGACAGGACTCTGAGGCTGAGCTGGGCAGTGTGACTTTCTCAAGGTCACATCAGTTTTTCCTTCCTTGGGAGGGAGGTGTGGACTATGAAAAGATGGAAACTTGTGATTTGCACCAGCACGTGTTGCATCATCCTGAAGCTGAGCTATGCTCTCTATACCTGTCCCCAGAGCAGCTGCAGACAGGCATCCCTGAAATGTTGGAGAGATGTCATTTTAGAAAAGAGCTGCAGGGATCCCAAGAAGAGGTGACAGAGGAGATGTGCATTTAAAAAGCTGTGCTGGCTACAAATTGGCCTAGATAGGAAAATCGCTGTCATATGCACGTGGCTCCCCATGGCCCAACAAACTCACTCAGGAATGACCATGGAAATACAGTATGGAGGGCCTGTCTGCAGAGGTCCCTGAAAGCCCAAGGTAGTTGTGCAGGGCCAAGTAATGAAGGGGAGAATGTTCTAGGAATGGTTTTGAGGAAACAAGTATTTTTATTGTCACCCCCAGCCCTCTCCTCAGAGGAGAGCAATGCCAAACAGATGATGACATGATTTATTTGTGAAAGGTGCTGCCCTCACCATGCATGAGATGTCCAGGAAATAAAGTCTCTCAGACCTCAATTAGCAATGAGATTCCGGTGATAACAAAGTGCTGATTGCTGCCTGGACTGGAGGAGAGTGAGACCTGGTTAGGGGAGTAGTGGAGGGTATCTGTGTAAACATGCCAAATCCGGGACAAAGGTGTTGTGCTGACCTCACCTGTGACCCCCCCCATCTCCCACCATTTCCATGAGCTGAGAACACGTTGGAGCATTAGCCCATATTTACTGCATGGTCCCTACAAACAGGACATCTTTTGGAACTCAGGAGATGGAGATTTGGGGAACAGCAAACATGCACAGTACTTTACGGGTCTCTGTGGGAATGCTGTTCTGCGTCAACTCAGCCAGAAAAGAGAATGGCTTGGGTCAGGCAGAAGAGTTCTTTGCAAAATCCAGCTGCACTGAAACCACCACTTCTCCCCACATTCTGCTCAGGATAAGGGAAATGGGAACATCTTCCGAGTCTAGAACACTAAACGGAGGAACGCAAAGTGCCTCGTCCTCGCAAAGAGTAGCACTGTTGAAAGCAGAAGAGAATGTCATATTACAAGCCTGGCAAACGTTCAATATGAAGGCTAGCAGCTCCAGCTGGTTCCTTCTTAAAGCATAACTAAGACGTTGACAAGGGATTTAAAAACGTTTGCCATGTCAATGCAAGAAATTGGAACTGGATGCACTTTTATTGGAAATGGGAGGGGGGGTTGTCCATTTCCATGTTTGATAGAAAGCTTTGAAATGTAAAGGAAAGCTCTTGGGATGGAAAATCTTCTCCAGTTCACCCCATGGCTGACAATCAGGACAGTAGCTTTTCAGACCAGGGCTGAGACCTCCCTGGGGAGGAAAAACTGCAGGAGTAAGGTCAAAAGGTTAAAGCTTACATTTAGGAGACTAGGTTTCCTCATTATTTTTTAATTTCACAGTTTAAAAGAACAGTTTAATAGCACAAATTTGGGGAATATTTCCATTTTCCCCATCAGGAGGCAGTTGCATGCACTGGGTGCAAACAGTGCTCCGGGGTTTCATTCTCTTCCTGGCAGAGCTGTGGTGGCAAGTTGGTGGGTTGAGGATGAAGATATGCCCTCTGCTCCAAGGCATCCCCTGACCCGGGAGCAAGCTATTTACCCTCTTCTGGTTTATTTCCTATGTAAGAAAGAGAGCAAAACAAATCACAGTAGCTGAAAAGAGGTGACAAGTCCTTGATGTGGTCCTCAGCAGCAGCACTCTGGGCAGGGTCATGCCCCTGATTTCTCAGGGAGGTGGTGGGACACTTAAGCCTGTGCCTTAGTTTCTTCAGCTGTGGCAACGCTGGCCTTGGGATGCAGAAGACAGTTCCATCCCAGAGACAAGCAGTGGGAGCACCAGAGTGGACGCGGTGCTGCAGCAGCACCAGCACCTTCAGCACTGTCCACCTTTGTTCTCTCTTTTGATGTGATCTCCCACAAAGTGTCCTGGCACCTACAAAGTGGGCTGGAGATGGGCTAATTAATCAGCCTGCTAACAGGACCTAGAGCTGCTGCAGCAGAAGAGAGCGGGACAAAGTTGGGGGGTTTCCCCCTGAATCAGATGCAAGCCTCCTCTGCTCAAATCCTCTGCTCTTAATATGGGGCGCTGCCAGTTTAAAAGGGGAGCAAAGCGGGGATTTCCAATGCAAAATGCAGGACAGCCAAGAGGCGATGTAATAATTGTCAGTCCAGAGAGCATCCCGGTGCACATGTTCGGAGGATAAGAGTGTCACCAGAGTCTATTGTCTGTCCCCTCTCTGTTAAAGTAGAGATAAGGCTGGGATAAATCTCACTGGGACATTCTGCCCTATGATGTTATTTCATGCCACATCACCTAATAGGTGTATTTTCACACTGCTTGCTACTGCTGTGAGGCTCTGCAGCTCCTAGCCAGGCTGACAATCTCACTATATGGAGAATGGAATAGTGACGGCTAATTGATTTTACAGCAGTACCGAAGGACAGACAATGAAAGTACCATCAATTTAATCCACTATTTAATGGTTCCAATTTAGCCTCTGTAAATGCTCACTAAACTAATTTCTCTGGGTTCAGCAATCTGAAAAGCTATCATATCTCTAATCTCCTTCAATATATTCATCTGGAAAAGGGAATTTAGCCAATTCTGATGTGCGGAGATGATCTGTTAGCACAGTGTAAATGTTTATAACACGGCAATCTAGTTCGTTTATAAGGATATGAAAAGTTTTATTGGGGAGGGCACTGAAGTGGAACCACGGGATAATAGGCAGTTACCCAGCAGTCTCTGGGAGCCAGGGAGCGGGCAGGCATGCAGAAAAATACTAGGATTTACTTTAATCCCAAATTGTAAGCTAAAGTTCTGCCCAGTACATGATGCACCTGGGACTGCTGGAACAAAGGATTGTCTCCCGTCCCCCCGTGACCCAAGCTTTCACGCTACACCATGATAGCAACAGTCATTTTGTTTCCTCCAAGAGGCTGAAAATTAGTTTAGTTTTAGCACATATATATCTCGTCGTCTAAGCAAGTTGCTAGTGGGGAGCTAGTCTTGAGGGCACTTTCTCTCCGGTAAGGCTTGGGGGATTTGGATTTTAGCTTTGGGGTTTTTTCACAGAGGTTGGATTTTTCTTGATTAAGTCTCGTTGCCCCCAAGCCCTGGACCTCACTGCTGATTCTATTCAGCTGACAGGGTCTCTTTGCTACTCACTCAGCTACCAAGAGCGCTCAGAGCCTCCTGAAGTTAAGATGAAGTTTTGTCCTCTATTGCAGCAGGAGCAAGACACGGTAACCTGACTTTAGAGGGGTGTATCATTCACCCAAAGATAAAGATTCAGCTCCAGCAATTCATTTCATGTTCTGTTCTAGATCCAGGACCACAGACTGAAATCTGCTACTAGTCCTGGATGAAAGGTACCAAGTTTGGAGTCCAGACCCCATGCAAACATCATCCCTCCCTCTTTGTTACCTCTATCACAAAGAGAACAGCCTGGGCTCTGCTCCCAGAAAATGGTGCCTGTTACTGACAAGAGAACACAAGAGGGACCGTTTCTTGCATCTCGAAATGTCAGAAGTCCCATCAAGATTACAGGTGCAGGGAGGACATTCGCTTTTGGGAGCAATTCATGGCCTCAGAGTTCAGACAGTAAGAAGGACGAGTCA
Organism: Upupa epops; assembly: GCA_013397515.1. NCBI lineage: Eukaryota > Metazoa > Chordata > Aves > Bucerotiformes > Upupidae > Upupa > Upupa epops. Next base: position 98,265 of record VZRI01003083.1, read on the forward strand.
AAGCCTTTCACCTCATCATGAGAGGGGTTATGACTGTGTATATAGATATTTTATTTTGTATTGTGTATTTCTACTCCTTCCTCTGAAAATTGCCGCATGCCAGTACAACTGCAGGAGAGGATTACCCATGTAGACATACCCATCAAGCCATCTCTGCCTGTAGGTGTGTGGGAGCAGCTTACACCACTCACACCATGGCAAAGGAACTCCTCTTCCCGAGCTTGCCACCACCATGCCTGGTTTGTCACTCCCTGGCATTTTGACAGGAGTGTGGGCATCCAGGAGTGGGGCTGGCATTAACTGGCCTGGGCTGTCAAATGTCTTTTATGGGAAGAGCACTTCTGGACTGTAGTGGCTTTGTAGTTCCACCATCTTTATTTTCCCCTTTTAAATTCAAAGACAATTCCACAAATGAGCTTCTGCTTGATTAGTGTTTTAATGAATATATCTGGATACACCACAAGTCCACCAGCCGTGACTCCAGAGCCACAGGCTATGCTATCCAGATGCTGCCTTTGTGCTGTCAGCTCGGGGTGTTAATGTCAGATACGCCAGGGGAGCGAGAAGGGCAATAGTCAAGGAATAAGCATCCTGCGAGACCACGATTTTCCCTGGACCGAACCCTTCAGCTCCGGCACAGGCAACACAAAGTCCAGATGGGCGATGAAAGGCGCTGGGCCGTGCTCCTGCCTGCCCAGGACCCCATACTGGGGCAGCTGGGAGCAGCCCAGCTCAATGCTCCCACTCCAGGCAGCCCTTTCGCTGGAGCTGCAGCCCAGAGTAATTAGCTCCTGTTTGCTGGCTGCATTGTGGATGGAGAAAGGGCTGCTTGCTCACAGATTACTCTGGATAGGGAAATCCCGAGCTAGGCATCATAGTGTATGTTTCCTTCTGCTCCCAGACTGATCCCTGGAAAGGGAAGCCACAGAAACGATTGATGGCAGCAAGGCACATTTTTCCCTTGTAAATTATATTTAACATTCCAGAGAACTGCCATGCACTTGGTGTTAAGGTTTATGAAAAAATCTGTATTTAACTTCAAGCCCTGGTAAACATCTTTGCTTGTGTTGTTATGTGATTCTTTATTTGAGTATTTCGATTTAATTTCACAGTTCATATACCTTAAAGTTTTGATCTGTTTTTTCCCCCTCCCTTCTCATTCAGAGAGAGCCAGGGCTGGCCAGGGGCTTGTTGGTCTCTGATGAGATCTGTTCTCCCACAGCGTGGGTCATCCTGGGCTATCCCCTCCATCCTCCTCCACAAATAGGTGCCTGGACATGGGTGCAACCAGGAGACCCACGAAGGATGGGGGAGCTCTGCAGCTGAGCCCACTGCCACCCTCAGCAATTTTCAAGAAGTGAGCCCTCTGAAATAAGTAATCCCTGGGAGTTACCAGGATTTTCCCAGATGGGAAATGCGTAGGGCTGAATGTGGGTCCGCACGGTGGGGGCTGTCCTGGAGAACACAGCCGAGCTGCTGCCAGGAGTCTATCCCAAAATCTGTTGAACTCTAGAGGAGATTTTCTGCTGGCACAAGTGGCCTCTGATTCCAGCCAACAAATGCATCTGTCACAGCTTCAGTCTCCAGAGGGAGAAAGGGCAGGATGGAGAACCAGAAGGATGGCAGCAACAAAGGCTGCAGAAAACCTTAAATAGGGAGCCCAGCAGCAAACGTCATCCCGTTGGCCTCCAGGTGCTCTGGCCTGGTGAGGGAGCACAGGGACTATTTTGATACCATGGCACAGCTTAGTACCTTGGGTTTGTGCTGCTTCCACCCCTAGCTCCATCCTGCTAGTCTCATCAGGGATGTTGCATGTTCACCTCCTGGGAATCAGCTGCCCAGGTTCTCCTGCAGCTCTATGGCAAAGGGAAGAAAAAGGCAAGAGTTTGTGCCATGTGGGTAACTCATTACAAGCTGAGGTGTCTGCTACACACAGAGCAGGAGTCTTGGATGCTTGTAGGGATTTCTGTAGTCCTGGTTCTGTTTGGAAGGTCTATGTGTAAGGTCTTGCTTCCCCATCTACCCACTCTTCTTGTAGAATTGTTGCCCTCCAGATCAAAATGCAGCGACACTTCGGCAGCAGGTATGGCCACAGTTGTATACCCACTTTCCACCCCTAATTAGAGGATTCTATTTTAAACCTGGGCCTGGTTTAAATTGTCTGATGGAGGATATTGCCAAAAAAACCCCCACAAAACTATTTACAGGTTTTGGGGAAGATTCCCCTTTCACACTTTTTCCTCTGACCTTTACAGCAACAAAACCCAGTTGCAGCCTCACTGAATTAGCATCTGTTATAAGATCTTGTGGAGAATCATAGAATCATCAGGGATCAGAGGTGACCTTGAAAGATCATCCAGTCCAAGCCCCCTGCCACAGCAGGACACCCTGACCAGGTCCAGGAGGGTTTCAAATGTCTCCAGAGAAGGAGACTCCACAAACCCCACAGGCAGCCCCTTGCATTGCCCCATCACCCTCCCTGGGAAGAAGTTATAGAATCGGTCAGGGTTGGAAGGGAC
>VZRI01003083.1:101091-121512 GCA_013397515.1 Upupa epops
CACAGGACTCCAGGTGAGGTCTCACCAAGGCTGAGTAAAGGGGGAGAATCACCTCCCTTGACCTGCTGGCCACCCTTCTCCTGTTGCAGCCCAGGATCCGGTTTGCCCTCTGGCCAGCACACTGCTGGCTCATATTGAGCTTTTCATCCACAAGTGCCCCCAAGTCCCTCTCCTCAGGGCTACTGTCCAGCCAGTCACTGCCCAGCCTGTATCTGTGCTTAGTATTGCCTCACCCCAGATGCAGGACCTTACCCTTGGTCTTAAACCCCATGAGGTTGGCTTGTGCCCACCTCTCCAGCCTGTCCAGGTCCCTCTGAACGGCATCCCTACCCTCCAGCGTGTCTGCTGCACCACATAGCTTGGTGTCCCCAGTAAACTCACTGAGGGTGCACTCAATGCCTCTGTCCATGTCACGGACAAAGATGTTGAACAAGACTGGTCCCAGCACTGATCCCTGAGGGACTTCGCTTTAAGTCACCTTGTAGAGAAGTGACCTTGTGAGCAAGCCCTTGCACACAGGCCACACCAACAGCACTCAACACCTTGGCGTTGTTGACCAGATGGGTTACATTTTTCAGACCCGCATGTGGATCCTGTACACCGGAGACTTCCTGTTTACAGCAGCCTGCCTGGCTCACCAAATAACCGCTGTGTGCACTTCAAAGGACCTTCTCACAGATGCACGTGCCATACTGATACACTACTGCACTTCCTTTGGGTGCCCTAGCGTCTAAGTCACAGTCTCGCATATGAAAATCCTGTCCTGGAATGCCAAAGGCCTCAGTACAGCCAGCAAAAGGAAAATATTTCATTTTATCATCGAGTAAGATCAAAACAGACGTAACTCCTGGTCAGGAAAAGCACCTCTCCAAAGAGAGGGAGATTAAACTATGCCCAGCAAGAGCGAGCAAAAATTGTGTCTTTGCCTTTCTAAATGAAGAGTCATGCTCTGCTGCTCCTCTTGGTGCAAAATTCCCACTGACACCAATTTCACTTATTTATTGATTGTGTTTTATGTGCGCAACGCCATAGCAACCGGCTGCATTCCATAAATTAAACGCAACGGTGCATCAAGTTAAACTTCTCGCAAAGGAGAGCACACACCGCACCCAGCCCTGCGCTGCTCCCGAACGCCGAGAAATAGAACAGCAATTACTCAGAACAGAGTGAAGGCTGCGATGAATCGCTCTGCTCTAGGTGGATGTGTCCAGGCACCTCTTGCACACACAACCACACCAAGTGATCCATCACAGGCAGAGGCCCTGAGTCTGCAGGCAGTGGGAGCACTGCCCCGCACGCTGCTGGTGTGATCCTATTTAGCTTCAAGCTACTCCTCACGTGTAAAATTAAGCAAATGAGCAAAGAGAGAAGTCCTGGATCATCAGAATAACTACAGCTCGTCTGCATTTATGGGTGTCATTCATTTTAGTGACATCATTGCTCCATGGTAACGAGTATATTTTAGATTAGAGAAATAGATGGCATGAAAAATAGATTAGTTTTATTTAGACAGATCGTATCATTACATAAATAGATAGAACACTCTATTTCTACTCATCTTCCACCTCCCGGTTAATAGGACATAGTTTTATTTATAGAGAGAGGTGCAGGAAATGTTTCTATGTAAATGTTTCATAACTCTGTTGTACCTCTGTGGTTTATTTTAACAAGTCGAGCTGATGGCACTGGTCTGAGCTAGGTAATATGTCTGTGCAAGCAGGAGAATTATTTGGGTTTGTCCAATGAACTCAAAGTCAGCGAGGCTCCGAGAACAGATCCACCTCCTGTGTGTTGAATCTGGAAGAGTAAGGACTAGAGACAAGTCCTGGAGGGACATCCAGAGAATTCAACCCAGGGAATTACTCATTTGGGCTACACTGAAATATAGCAGGGAGCAGAGAGGATGAGGGCTTCTGTCTGTCCAAAATGGGCCAGTGCTGAGCAGCCAGGACATGCCATGCTGTCCCCACTGCATGGTCAGAAATGGAGAAACCCTGGGTGCTGTTGAAGGTGGTCCTGCCCCACTGGCAAATCCATTCCTGAGACTGGGATCTATGGGCTTCATCTAGACTGTTTGCTGGTGACACCACAGACTTCTGGTTTCCAGATGGCATTCTGGGTACCCAGGCAGAAAGAGATCCTACTAAAACGCTGGTCTAGTTTTCTATGCTTTCACTCTCTGGTTAGCAAAATGAGCACCCAAATAGTCTTCCTCACACCACCTCCCATCCCACTCCCTCTCTTATAAGGAAACACAAGCCCCTCAGAGCTAGCCACCCCTCCATCCACAACAACCCCATAGATTCAGAAAACATCACCCAGGTAGGGTGAATCATTTATTACACTAAACAAACCAGCAACCCCCCCCCCAGCACCCAGGCAGCCCAAGCTGATCCTCCCTCCTCACAGGGTGCTGGGAAGCGGGGCGCGTTCGAGGCTGCCGCGGTGCTGGCGCGGCTCAATTACAAGCAGACAAGGCAGTGTCACATGTGATTCACAATGTCGATTTCATGCTCGCGGTAACCATTTACGAAAGAGCTGCGGAGGTTTTACATTTGATAAGAAATCAACAGTGTTTGTGTTTGCAAAAGACCGATCACGGAGTGTGACAGCTCCAAGAGATTGCTGCGGAGCATTGACTGCACGTCTATAGTCTGTCATGGACCCATAAGTATTTATTTCAAATGTTGGTGGGTTGTGGGTTGTGTTGGTTGGTTGGTTTGGTTTTTTTTCAAACCAGGATGTTTGAAAATAAACTGTCAGTCTCTATTTACAGCTGAACAAGGAGAAAATACAAGGGATTTTAGGTTAAATTGTCAGTTAACAGAATTCAAAATAGAAAAAAAATATGTACAGCACTGGCTGGTTTATTACCCGCTGGAAAGAGAGTATTGTTTCTAAATTTAGAGATACAGATGTCTCTCTCTCAGGAAACACAGATTGTCTATACAGCATATTAGAGGTGCTGTTATCTTCCTGAACCCGCCATGCCTTGCCTACCCCAGTGCACTTGCACCCAGTAACTAAAGTCTTAGCTGCTTGGAGCATGGATTCAATCCCAGCTGTGCTGGTGTAAATCTCAGCATTTTGATAGAAACGCTCTGGATTTAGCAGCAGGGCCGAGTCTGAGGACTGACCCCTATACCCAAGGTGTGACAGGGTTATGGAGCCAGGTGACTGACATTTTGGGGACATCTGGGTTTCCCGAAAGAGCCCTGATAAAAGATGTTCTTCATTTTAGCACCAGAGTAGCAGCCTCTTGCATACTTATTAAATGACTTAACCATGTCTGAGTCTCTGAACTTCTTCTTCAAATGCAGGAAGAGCCTACATCTTTCTTGGTAGTTTTTCTTGGGATCTTCATGACACAAATCCAGGTACCCAAAACGGGCAGACAGGTTCAGGTGCAAATTCTCCTGCCTATGTTCCATGCCTGGCTCACCCCAATTCTAAACTCAGATCTCTGCTGAATCTTACCTGACTCTGAACACTTCCCAGTATCTGAAAGGAAGTGCTAATATGTACTGGGACTCCTGCATTTTACCAGTATAAATAAAGTTAGGTAGGAGCTTTCCTAGCTGTCAATGTCCAGCTCCAAAACAGAGTTAGAAGCCAGATTTGAACTGTAACAATGAGCCCTACAACTCAAACTCTGGCTGCATTACAGGCATGGGCTTTCTCAAAAACACAAGAGGACAGATGCTATCGTATAGCAATAAGTGCTTCATTTCTTGACAGATGCTCTGGGTAGTGAACAGGATCAGAGGAAAAAGCAGAAGGCAAAAAAAAAAGAAAGAAATATAACATGGAACTTAGATATTGGGCCAGGACCTGGCTGGAATAAATCTGAGCATCTCACAGTTCAGTTGAAAAACATGGGTGAGCCCTGACTGAGAATGTCTCCCTTTACTCACACGATACAGTCTGCAGCTGTGGAGAGACTTGTAGACCTAGTAGAAGGAAGAAATTCTCAGCTCCATCAAGTCATGGAGGTCTTGGACACTAATGTGGAAAGCCATCAGCTTTGTTTGAATTCCTCCGCATTTCCACCTAAAATGCTGCCTGTGAAGTCTGGCCCAAAGTTTCTATTTCTGCTTCTTGTTCTCACTAGAGAGACACTGCATGGTCAGCAGAGCCAGGGCAACGTCCCACACTGATCCACATTCAGTGGATGGAGGCATCACCCTGGGGTGTCTCAGTGCTTTGCAGTCCCTCTTCTCTACAGCAAGGACATCTCTTGTAGATGAGTTAACCAAGGCAGGATTGACACTGATCTGCTTCTGTGGTGTCATGTCAAGGAATAGTACGTTTATCTATGCATCTAATGCAACACATGTAGCCCAAAACATACAGGACATACCTTTGTTCCCTGCTGATCCATCAGGAGATCCCTGCTGGCTCCAGTGGCCAATGATTCCCCACGGGTCAAACACAGACAGCTGGTTTTGCAGCAACCTATGCTGAGGAGAGAAGGAGAAAATTAACTCAAAAGAGCCTAAAGTTCATTAGTGGTGGAGGGAAGCTTTTACAAAAGCCTTCAATTTACTTGTTCTGTGGTAACTGACACCTAGTGCTGCTGAAGGGTGGTGGATTCCTCTGCAAGGTGCTGGGAGTCCGTGCTGTGGTGCTGCTCAGCTGTGCTTGTCATACGGCAGCTCCGGGGACTCTACCGTGAGCTCTGTAATGACAGAGATGCTTTTTCCCAAAGCTCCAGCTCTTGAAATCTTGTGAATGAAAGAACAATTTGGATTTCTTCCAAGCAAATTTCTAGTTCATGGTTATGAAGAAAAACTGGAAGATGTAAAGCCTGCAGGCTAAGCAAAAATACATATATTGGGGGGAAAAAAAAGAAAGCATTTCAAATTAATTTCTTAACATCCTGCACATCATAGGACCGTGTCACGCGTTTCTGACTCCAGCTGTTGGCTGCTGGAGGTTCTCAGCCATGCAGACTTCTTTATAAGATAAGATGCGTCAGTATTTCTGCCAGATGTGTTGCCAAGCCACTCCTGAAAGCAGCTTCATCTATTTCTTACTGAGATTTGCCCCAGCCATGCTTCCACCCTGCCTGCAGCACCTTTGCCCAGACCCCGCTTGTCCATTCCATTCCCCAGCATAACAGCTCCAAATCCAGTGGTGCTTGATTCACCACACCGAGAAGGGAAGTTAACCTGAGTTAACACCCTCGTCCTCACCACGGGGTGCCCCAAGACCCTTCACCTCCTCTCCGGCTCTCCCAGGTGCGCAGCTTCAGCCCACAGCCTCTCCCAGCCCACAGCTCCCAACAGACCAGCCCCACTGTGAACTACCTGCGACCAAGCAAGGCAACTGCATTTGCTGAGGCCGTCTTGTCAAAGGCCAGGGTTGGAGCCTGCCTCTTTGCAAGCTGTGAATTTCCTCCAAGTTTATCCCCTGGAGGGCTTGTTTTGTGGGTTTATTGACTAAATAAGAGTATTGATTTGTTAAGAGCTTCTCTTCCTCCTTTCAGTGGGAAATATTGCTGTCCCTTTCCTCCTCTCTGTACTCCAGGTGAGAAGTTCTTTTAGTGACACCATAAATTTCCATCTCTGCTTTTCTCTGCACTGTAAACAAGTGTTTGCCTGTCCACAGGGGTTAATTTGGTCTTGTTAAATGCTCGGCAGCTCCCTCTTGGGCTCCACGCTTGCAGACTCTTACTCCAAGGGAGATCCCCATGCTCACTGTGCAGCCCCTCTCCATCACCCACTGCATTTCTCACACCACCCACTGAGAGCTCCATCTGCCCAAGCGAATCAGAGTATTGCAACAACCCGCTCCAGAGCCCGGTGACCACACCAAAGCACTGCTTCCTGAAGCAATGGGCCTGGCCTTCCCTGGGAAATGGATGACCTTAAGAGACCATTTTGGGGCTAACACACGATAAACGCTGCTAACTATGAATTAAGGTCACATTATCATTGCCTCACATCTGTTTTATAGAGCGAAACGCTGATTATCTCTAGCCATTGTCATGCAACAACTGGGTGTGCTGGTGTCCATAAATGCAAAAGATTTTCCCTTCCAGAAATTCACCGTCTCTGAAAGGCTCCTGGTCTTTCTGGATGAGCTTGGCTTGAACCCAGGGAGAACACTTTTCCCTAAGGAGAAAATGCATGTCTGAGGGAAAATGCACAGCAAAATCCTTGTTTCTGAACTTAGTAGATGTGTCTCTGCTTTTACAGACTTCTTGTGCCCACAGGTGGAGTTTGTTTGCCTTTTTTCCTTTTGTTTCCCTGAAATCCATCCAAAGTCCAGGGGGGTTGGAACTGGATGATCCTGTGATTCCTTCCAACCCTGACTGATTCTATAACTCCCTTCTCAGGGAGGGAGATGGAGCACTGGAGGGGGCTGCCTGGGGGGTTTGTGGAGTCTCCTTCTTTGGAGACATTTGAAACTTGCCTGAAGTTGGTCTGGGTGATCCTGTTGTGGCATGGGGATTGGACTGGATGATCTTTCAAGATCCCTTCCTATCCCTGATGATTTTATGATTCTATGATTCTTTGATTCTATAAGTCTCAGGGGAGGAAAACAAATGAGTGGCTTGGTTCACAGTGTATTTTCAACTAGAGTGGGATCATCAGCACCCTGGGTCAGATGAACTTTCCAAATCACACTGTTAAGGACCCTTCACCATGATCCTCCTTAGGCTAATTCTCTGCTTCTCAAGATTATGCTCCAGCAGTGAAACAAACTATTTTAATCTCTTGGGATGCCGGAAGAGATTACAAGAAGTCTCACTAATCTTTTCCTTGGCTTAGCTGTGAGCCATAGCGAGCTTTGGAGGGTTGTGCCACAGCCACACTGTCAGCCTATACCAGCAGCACCAGACTGGATCCCTCCTGTTTTCCCCTGAGCAATGTGATTTCAGCATCAGGGCATAGAGGAGTTAGTTTTCAGAGCATTGGCAGCACTGCTGGAGCCTGTGGAGTCAGCAGGGAGCAATACAACCTCAAGCCTGTGCAATACTTTGGAAATTTACTCTTGTATGCCATATCTCTCAAAAGCCTCCTGAGCTGTCAGCGTAATAGATCATGGGGAGGCTGGCTGTGTCAAGTCACCATTGGGCGGTTACCGAAGGTCTTATGAAACTGTGGAAAGCATAACCCAGAAGGTGCTGTGTCAGCGCCGTTATTTATATGGCAGCAGAGCTCCACAGGCAATGGAAAAGGGGCCAAAGCAATACTGGCTGTAATACCCCTTGCACTCTTTCAGTGTCTTGGCTCTGATGTTTGCTCCACTGAAATCAGGACGGGAAGGGTGCCCTTGGTCTTGGCAATGCATGATCCAGTTACTCTCTTCAGTCACTGGGATAATGTCAGCACAGCACAGCACATCATAAGCATCAGGTCTCAGAACTGAATGAGGCTCACCCAGAAGAGGAAGGGGGTCTGGACCAGGCACCAGCCTATACTATAGGGAGAACCAGCTTATGTGACCAGAGCAGACACAACTGCTAACTCGTTCCTGCAAAGCATTTATACTCACATTTTCTATAGCAGGTACTCTACCAGAACTGATTTGGACACAAACTGAATGTCTTTACAGTTAGAATTTGAATCAGTCACCCAAAGGTTTGAACCATCCAACTGAGTGGCATAAAACACCGATAATACAGCCAGCAATTTCCACCCCACTACCCCAAGAGAAACTCTTGCATCTGATCCTGTGGGTCATGGTGGGAAACAGCAGGTGAAATCAAGCTCGAGAATACTGCCTGCAACAGCAACACAACATCTGCTGCATCAGAACTGCCTCTGGATGCTCGAGCCCGCTGCTGAGCCTACTTACTCCTGCTTTACGTCGATACGAGAGATGAATCCGACCCTTGGTGTGCACAGCAAACATATGTCCCAGCAGCTGCCGGCGAGCTGTGCTTGAACCCAGTTGTGCGAGCAGCAGATTCGGCCGAGTTTCGTCAAACCCAGAGTGTCACAGAAGGCTTTAATAGGCTGCTTGGTGCATGTTGGAAAGCACCTAGAGGATAACTGCATCGCAAGCAATAAACAAGATAGGTTTAGCAAGAACAAGTCATGCCAGAGCAACTTGATAGCTTTTCTTTTTTGCCTTTTTTTTTTTATCAAATTACAAAATTAGTGGATGAAAGGCCTTACAGAAGATGTAATGCATCTTCACTTCAGCAAAGCATTTGATATTGATCCTCGCCAAACGCTACTTGAGGAGCTAATCCAGACTGCCTTAGATATGAGCATTAACAGTGTGGATTGACAGGCACCCGACAGGCTGTAAACAGAGGAGAAGAGCTAAGGGCCAACACACTGACGTACAGGAGCTGCATCACAGGGCTGCTGTTGGCTCAGGTCCACAGAAATTTCTGTATGTGGGGATGATGGGGGTGGGCAATTCAACTACAGACTGACCTGGTATGGACTTGAATGAAGAACTTCCAAAAATACGTGGCCATTGCCTGTAGGGAGTAGCGCTGTGAGGACCAAGATGCTGTTCTCCTCTCTGGTTTGGAAGTGAACTGATCCTGTCCCAGTGCTGATTAGAGGCTAAGACAAGAGATGAAGCTCAACAAGACCATTACTTTGGAAGGCACGAGTTGTTCACACTGGCCAAATCACTGCAGAAAACTCGACAATGGAAACTTCAGGGTCTCTCTTTCAAATATGTACCTTTTGAATGCCGTTTCATGTTTACTCTGCTGCTGCTCTTAGTGAGGACCACAGTCAGAGAAAACTCGAGGAAGTTTTGCTAAAAGCATGAGAGCAGCTGAGACGACTGCGGCTGACAGGGGTTGCTGACTGGCTCTGGCACGGTTTGGCAGCTGTCACATCTCCCTGCCAGACAAGGTTGACCTCGAGTCTGGGACCCTGTAATAGGACATGGAATGCACGTCCGGGCACATAAGCTGTAGAAAAAGCCCCACTTTGACTGTCACCAGCAGAAAAACTGACACCAACTGCCTGATCATACAGGCAGATCAGTGGTTGGAAGCTGAGGTTTTGGCAACCCAGCAAAGGCACCAGTCTTGCTACCCAGGCTTTTATTGAAAGAGGAAGTTGGAAAGAGAAGACTAGAGGCACAGAATCAGAATGCTTCAGGTTGGAAGAGAGAGGCCTTTAAAGAGTTGTGATTGACCATCACAGTCCTTTGCAAGACTATTGTTCTTGCCCCTTTATCCCATCAAACAAGGACATAACCTTCCATAGAAACCCTCCACAGGAATAGCCCACCTAGGACGAGAGTGGACACTTTAGCCACAAGTGTCATAGCTGTGTACCCAACTGCTCAGCCTTTGATTAGACTCAGGACACTTGGTGCCTGCACACCTGCTCACTCACTTTTATCCTGGTCCTCCATCCCATCTCCCACATAATGGCAGCCTGTCCCCACATGCCACCCATCCTGCTCCAGCAGTGGGTGCCCCAGCCAGGGCTGATCTCACCCAACGCACTTTCTGGCGCTTGTGAGTCATGCCTGATCGTACTATTAACCTGATTATTTACCATGTGTTGATTGTGTCTTTGATTGTTTCTGCACCTACAGAGATGTTGATAGCCGTGTTGCTAAAAAGGGATAGAGAAAAAATCAGCTGCATCAAATCAAATAAATAAATTCTTGGGCAGCCTGTTGGAAAAGTGTTCAATATAGACATGCAAACACACTTAGCAGGTCAAGCACTCAATCAGCATCCACTCTCCATGCTGGAAGCCAGCAACCAGAGAAAGGTTTCGCTGAGCTGGCAGGGCCATGGTGGCACCTCCCCAGCTCTTGGAGCAGGGGTGGCCAGGTGGGAAGCAGCTGGGAGCTGGCATCACTTGGCTCCCACCGGCTTCTCTACCAATCTCTGCTTGGAGGAGCCATCCCTGCAGGGACATCCACCGAGGCTTTTTGGCTCCAAAACAATGTATTTTATTTTATCCAAACTGATGACGAACCTTAACTAACCCCCCATTTGCAATATCTCCCAGCATCATGGTCCTTCCCAGGGATGTGGCTGCTCCTCACCTATGCAAATACCCCCCTGTTCATGGATTTTTACTTGGCTGCATATTTGCAGCGCCTATCAGATACCTGCTCGTCTCATAGCCAAGAGACCAGAGGGGCTGTGCCAGCATTCCAGCAGCATCCTATCCCTTGCGGGGTCATACGACGTGCTTTGATTCCTGCATCCAACAGAAGTGTGCTTCCCCTCTGGCCCTCAGCTCCTCCCAGCTCTGAGCTGGTGCTCCCCATCACCGGACCAAGCAGACATCCTCAGATTGCTAAACCAGAAGTGGGGTGCAGCACACAGAGACCAGGGAAGGCCAAATCAGGTTTGCTTCCCCTCTAAAACCCAGGAAGGATTATGGTCTCTTTAAGCCTGTCTCCGCAGCCGCGCTGACTCCCCGCGCGCTGACACAGTCGTGTGCTGTATTAGAATTGTAGAGTAATAAATGAACAGTGGAGGGGTTTGTAATGATGATTAGGGACTGAAATTGGTTCAGATTTACAGTGTCACTCAGGAGCGGAGGCAGAGGGGGAAGGCATTCTGCGCAGCCTAATGGATCCATCAACTCGTTTTGGCTGCTCGGTGGGCCGCGCAGGGTCACCAGGCTTTCCGCTGGCAGCACAAAGCACTTCAATTTTGTTAGGAAATGTATCAATTTAACCGACTTGAGCAGCGCTCGGTGGGGAGAAAAAAAGAGGTGGGAGGGGGGGAGAGAGGGATAAAAAAAAAAGGGAAAAAAAAAAAAGGAAGAAACCTAATGAATCTGGACTCAATTTTCCGCCACACTGCCTCTGCGAACTGTCGGAAACAATGTCTGCGGTCGGGGTGAAGGCAGCGTGGATAGGCTGCCCGCGCGCCCGCCGAGCCGGGGAGACGCGCTGCCTCCCGCCAGCCACCGGCCAGGGCTGCCACTCTCCTAACAATGATGTCATTAAAGGTAAATTGGCCTCTATTTCAGCAGGATGATAGTGCTAATTGAGTGGGAAAATATAATATAGGGAGCTGTTGTCTGCAGTTAAAGGGAGGAGGGGGACAGATTAAATGGCCTACAATAGTGGGTGTCAGGCACGGCAGATGTTGCTTTCCGCTGATAACTGCGCTGACATATCTCGAGCTTGTCAAGGCTGAGGTTTTCAGAGAGACTTACAGCAAAAGGCAGCAGATGGCCCTCCTGAATGGGAATGAAGTGCTTAAACAGCCTGGCTGCTGAAGGCAGCTAGTTTGTAAATAGAGGAGTCGGAGGTGTCTTATTGATCCCTCTCACTGCCCGCCAGCACAGAGGGGCTGAGGGGAGCCGCTGGGATAGGGGTGCCGGTGGCTCTGGTAACGGTGATGCTGGTGGTGGTGGCCAGGACTGGCAGATGTTGCTGAATGGCAGCCCCGAGGTGGTGGAGCCAGGTAGGGCTCAGTACTGGGGATGCATCGCCTTAAAAGTCACAGATGTCAAATGGAAGGACAACAATCAAGGCCAAGCAAGCGGGTGGGCAGCACAATAGCTGTGTCCCCAGCAGCTGCACAACAGGCATTGAGAAAAGCTCCCTATCAGCAAACCCACCTCAAGACCCTGTTTGCAACTGGGCCAACACGTGCCAAAAACCTCAGGGTGAGCGCAGGTATCTCAAATACAGAAAGGTATCTCTTGGCAACGGGTGCCTGTGAGTGCAAGGCACAGCATGTGAAATCACACAGCACATTCAACAGTCAGTGCCTCTCAAGCCACAGATGGACCTTGGTGTCCAGCAGACTTACTGCAAATAACCTCTTAGGGAGATGGGAGTTCTACTCAGCTTAGTAAAGTGGTGTCTCAGCTGTACTGGGATGTGCTGGGAAGTGCCCTGGGACATGCTGCAGTAAAGGGTTGGGAACAGCATAAAAACCAGAAGTGTGTTGCTGCTATAGAGATCAGTAGCACACACTCATCTGTGTGCGTGTGCCCACATCACCCGCACTGTACTGGAGTGTGGAGCATGCAAAGGAATGCTGTTATGGGTCCACAGGCAGCACCCTTCTACATCTGCTATTGGAAATGCTGCAAATACATCTTCCCAAGGCACCCTTCAAAACCGAATGGCACAAACACTTGTCTCTCACCCAGTGCCAAACCCACACACACACATAAATCTTCTTCCCCCATGTGTGGGAGCATCACTGGCCACGCAAGAAAGCTTGAAGGTGGGGTCAGGAATGCCCCACACATGGGGCTAGAAGCCTCCAGAACTCCTCTCCTGCCAGGCCATCCCGATGCATTCCGTGTGCCGAGCCTTTCCCACAAGGCTGTCTAAATCAAACACGCACACAGGCACGCTGTCATTGAATCTATCCAAACACGCTCACACGCCTTTCACAGAATCACAGTGAGTCTGGCACCAACCCTCATCTGCTCACAAAGCAACATTGGCCGGGTCTGTGTACACAAACACAAACACTGACGCAGCTGGGGAAACACAGTGCGATATCCACACAGACAGAGATATCCTTCCAGTAACAGCATGGTCACACTGCCTCTTCCACGCACCCTCCCAAGACAAATTCTCCAGCCTGGGACCCTGCATTCCCTGAAGGCTTCTCTGGTTGCAAGTCTTTGACATCAATGCAGTTTGAACTGCAGCCTCACAGAAGCAGAAACTTGCATGGAATTCAACTGAGCTCGGTTTTCAGTTAGGGATGGAAGTTGAGTGAACCAGCACCAAAACTCCCTATAGAGACCTGGTGAAGGATCCAGACTGGATACCACCTGGGGACAGGCACCAAGTTCTTTGCATGTCGCAGGCAAGTCCCACTGCTGCCTTCAGCCACCAGTCCCCTCACTGAAATGCTCAATGCAATCACCCTCCTACAAAAATGGTCCTGCAGAGGGGAGGCTAGGGATGGCCAGACTGCACAGCATCTGCCATGCTGCATGGAGCAGATCCCTCCTTCATGGGAAGGTCCTTGGTTTATCCCAGTGAGCAATGCTGCATGGGATCAAAGCAATGCTGCACTGCTCCTTGCTCTTTTCCATCACCAACTACAAGGTCTGACAGGGACATTGAACAAACACTCTCAAAGAAGGCAGTTAACCAGTTTTAAGGCCATTTCTAATGTGAAGAGACTGCAAACAGCCAGATCCTTCTGAACATGTAAGTGCCTCCTCCCCACAGGTCCAAGCTGCTGCCCCCAGCTCGCACCAGTGACTGCAGCTGATGGTCCAAACTTCATATAACACAAAGAGGGAACATTGGCTGCTGGCCAGGCCACTGTTCAACTAGAGGAAGGTGACAGCAAGCTCTTACTCCTGGGACAGGACAGTCTTTTTTCTGTCCCCTGCATCCCCTACCCTTAAGCATCTCGCCATTCCTTCCCTCTCTACCGTGGTTTGGGGCTGTTTTCCCAGATCACATCTTCACTTTGCTCAGTCTGTTATATCTTGACAGTCCATTTTCTCACTCCTTTAATGTGTTTTTGCCTTCTCTTCTGTTGTTTCCAGGTCATTGTTATTGACAGCAGCCAGCAGCCTCCAGCCCTCTTGCGTCTCTCCTTTCTCTGTTTCTCCACCACTCACTCTCATTCAGTTGGCCTTTAAACCCCCATTTCTTTGCTGCTCAGAGTTCAGTCATCTCCAGCTCTTCTACATCCTCACTCTGGGACTCCCACCACCCACAGGCAGCACAGGCAACAGCCCCAGCTGAATTTTGCCATGGATTTGCCAGCACTCAGGGATTTGGCAGCTGTTCCACCTGTGAGAGGAGGTCCATAATTTAGCACAGTAGGCTTGGACACACCATCAAAGCTCCAGCACAAAATCAAACGTTGGATGGACAGATGCTGAGCCAAGACCTGCTTCTCACCCAGCACCCTGATTATTATATGACAGCTACAAGTCTCTGTAGACTGCTGTTATCTGGTATCAGAAGCTTTCCTGCCTTCAACATGTTTTCAGCTCTCTCATCTCCAAGACGATGTTCTCCCCTCAGTGTCCTCCTGCCAAGTAGGAAAAGAGCTAGTGCAGGCAAGGATGTCCTGGGGATCTATGGGATTTTGATTCACTCAGGGGCTGTGCTGACACCAAGGAGAAGCCACCAAAAGGAAAGAGTCTGATATGCCTGGTACAGGATGATGGATGCTCTGACCTCCCCCCAGGTAGCTCATGAGTCCTTTGAAAGCCCACTGAACGTTCAGAGATGTGAGGAAACCACTTTGGATGTCTCCACTACTTCAAACTCATTGTCTGAGTTGGCCACCCTCATGAGTACCAAGGGACCCTCCCTCCAGAGGATGGGGTGTCACTGCCCCAGTTACACACAGAGTACATAAAGAAACTCCCTCTGCATGGAGGGATAAGCTCCCTAACGGGTAGCCCGGCACTTACAGTAATCAAGAATGATTCAATTGACAGGTTTGTGTGGTGTTTGTTAATTTACTTGAGATTCATTCCTGGGAACAGCTGGCTGTATCCCAGCAGGACTGTGACTCTCACTAGCCCACCTGCTGCTAGACAGACGGGCTTTGGGTACAGTTGTAGTTAAAGTTTAGCAGGCAGATATTTCTGGCCATTAAAAATTGAAAAGTTCTTCAAAGACTTGCATGCAGAGAAGGTTTTGGAGGCCAAGATGTTGGTTATGGGCTTGACTAAATGGTTTCACTTGGGTTCCCAGGGTGGTCAAGGAGCTGGTTTTGTCATTTGTCATTAGCAGTTGCATTCCGGGGATCATGGTATGTAAAGAAGAACTCATGAGAAAGTCGCTTAATATTCAATTACAGGGTCTGTTCTGGAAGCTTTTTACAAGAGTTTGACTCAAGGGAATTAGACACCAGAATCCTCCTGAAATTCAGAGGGAATGGGTGCATACCTCTCTGCTGTAGAAACCTCTGACCAACCAATTTATGGAACATTAATATTTGTCTTCCTTTCAATTGGCTGTATTCTTTTAAGATATAATTAGTTTTCCCTTCTAGCGCCCATGTGGACCAGAGTCTTTAAAGTGCATGATAAAAAGAGGTATTAAAAAATACTGAATTATTTTTCAGAAGACTCTTAAAAGTCCTAACTAGGTTTCAGTGAAATGTATTCCCCACACAGAATACAGACCCCTCCCACAAATTTCAGAGGGTGATGGGATGCTCAGAAAGGACCACTTGGCCCCACAGGGTTACTGGACCCTGTACCACAGCCAAGCCCTCATCAGCTGCCTCCTTCTCTGGAGGCAAGTAGTGGTGGTATCTTCCCCAATGAGACCCCTACTATCAATGCCAGTTACTCAGAACCCAACCCAGAGCCTTCATAGCCACAGGATACCTACCTCCAGCAGCAGGAGAGGTGCTGCCTCCCACTATTGACAGCACCAGTCCTTGGTCCCAGTCCAGAACAAGGGTCAAATGTCACCAAACCAGAGCACAATGCCTGCAATGCTTGGGGCAATTCCCTCTGCTGGGCTTTCCTGTCACTAAACTACTGATTAGCTATTGATTGAAACATCTATTAATCTTTATAAACTATTTATAAATGGAACCTTAACATAAAGTGTGACCTGTACAATATTGAAATAGAAATTATACTTAATATGGATTTTGAAGTAAGTGAAACACCTAAGTGCAGAACCCCATCATACCCACTCCGTGCCTTCGTTATCTCAGTTACGGAACATTTCCACTGAGCCCTGGACTTCTGGCTCTACTTCAAGTCCTCACCTATCTGATAATAAGTATAGAACAGCTTTGATGTAGCATCTGCTCTAATCCCTGTTACCCACCTGCACTTCCCCTGTCCCTGGACTGCCCCTCTCTGATCCCCTCTGTTTGGGGCTGTGGGTAGGAACCGCCCCGCAGCACTTACCTCCCCTTCCAACTGCTGGCTGAAGGACCATCTTGCTCCCATCCTTCAGCAGCACTTCCAAGGTTCACATCAAGCCCGGGAGCAGCAAAGCAGCTGCTGGAGGAGATGGTGGCAGCACGATACCATATTTCTAAGCTCAGACTAACGGCACTTGCTGGCTAAAAATCAAACAAGGAGCTCGCTCCTGAGATC
This sequence comes from Upupa epops, assembly GCA_013397515.1. NCBI lineage: Eukaryota > Metazoa > Chordata > Aves > Bucerotiformes > Upupidae > Upupa > Upupa epops. The sequence goes on from VZRI01003083.1 coordinate 117,069, forward strand.
TCAGCTGACACCATTTGTCACAGGGCACATCCAGGAGGGACAACCAGCTTGCAATATATTAAACAATTAATCATTCAGATTGCAATGCTCTTAATGCCACAGGCACTTCCCACTGAATGCATGGCACAGGTGCGGGTGTCCCGTGGAGGAATTCTGCCTGTGAACTTTGGAAAACAAGAGCACAAACAAGGGTTCAGGCTGGAAGACATGTGTCCTCTAGTGTTACAAGGCTTTCCTCATGTTCCAAATCCTACACACCCTGCCTGCTTCCACATGCATTGACCAATAAGCCCCAAAAGAACCAGAGTGACTGGCATAGCTCAAGGGGAACAGCAGTCCAACATGCCTGTTTAACACAGGGATTGCTCTCCTAGCTGGTGCTGGGCTGAGCCTGGCCTGATCTGGCTCATTTGTGCTGACAGTGCTCTTCACTAATAACCTCTCATTTCCCAGTTTGCAGTGAGGACTTTGCTGTCTCTCTCTTTGCACCTATTTCATCAGCAGGTTCTGAAGCTCTTGACGTCACTTCCTGTGTGGCATTTTCATCTGTGTTTCCAGCTGAGGGACCAGATGACAATGGCACTGGAGATGTTGGTGCCACATGTAGATAAAACTAAAGGACTTACAACACTGACATTGCTACCTCTCCTGTCTCTTACAGATTACTAGCGCCCATCAAGAAACAGGTTCAGTGAAGGAGGACCACAGCCTGTTGCAATGGGCATGGAGCTAGGACTTGGCAGCACATTCCTGGGTAATGCCACGTCTGTGTGGGGAAAGGTGTTGGATGGGACCTAGACTGGTTACACGATCTCAGGCAAATGCCTGAACTGAGTTTGTGTACCTCAGTTTTCTGGCTTGAGAAGGAGGACTTGGGGCAGCACAGGAGAGGGAGGTCAGGTGCAGTCGTGAGGATTAGCAGGGTTTTAAGTGTGGAAAAAGACTTCACATCAGCTCAGCTCTCCTCTGTAACCTTTTGCTTCAGAAGCAACTTGAGCTGCTGGTTGTTCCCAGCACAAGTGGCAGAAGAGGCTCTTGTACCTCTGGCCCTACCAGGTTTAGTGGGTCACATTGATTTTTGAGTGTTTCTGGAGAGGAACCAGCAGCAATACCTTCACCTAGGAGCTGGCTGCACTAAGAGAATGATGAAACCCCAGGAATTAAGGCTCTCCAAAATGTCAGTGGCACAGAGATTTGCCCCACATACTGCTTTCCTTTAATAGTGAGTCAGCTCCGCCAGCAAAGCACCCCGCGCACATTGGCGCTACAGGACACCTCTCTTCCACCGTGTCCAATGGACTCTGCTCCTGTGCAACCACAGGAAATTTGAAGAAATCCTTCTCTGCGGTGGAGATGCTCCTGATTTACACTCTGCAGACCTAGGAGCAGGATTTGGCCCTGTGAATTCAGCGGGTGCCTTGTGAGCTGTGGGCTGAATAGAACTGTAATTGGTGCAATTCTACATCTTCAAGGCTATTAGATCCTTGTAGCTCCCCATCAAGCTGTGTTTGGAGTAAATAGAGAGTGTTTAGCCAAGCTGAGAGCTCCTCTAATGGAACAGACAGTTCTTCCTCTCTTCATCTGCTTGTCCCCACAGCTTTGTTATTTAAAGTCAGGTTTAAAAAAAAAATAAAAAAAGTCAGCAGACAGGTTTGGTTTGGAAGCCGGAGGACAGGAAAAGTTAGAGATATTTATTTGACAGGGTCAAGGTTGCTGCTTTTCTTTTCTCTTTCCCCAGGTCCCATAGGTGTTAGACTGAGAGACATTTAATCGAGGGAGTAGCGGTTTCATATCTATAACAAAAATCAAATAATGCAAGATGATTTACTCCCCCTAGCAACCAGGGAGCTTACCCTTAGCAACCAGCCTAGCCTCAGGCAGCGGTGTAATCAGCTTGAAAATATTTCAATTATTGTGTTGATTTTAGTGGATTTGAGAAGCGCTGTGCGGAGAGACCAGGCACATTCTGCCCACGACCTGGAGAGGAAGATATTGATTTAAACAGGTGTCAGAAAGGAAAAGTGGAGTAAATTTAAATGCAATAGGAGAACAGCGCATTGAGTGTGGTTCAGTGTGGGGGTGACATTTTGCTCATCGCCTTGAATGAAAGTGACTCAACTGAACTAGAAATTTCACCTTGAAAATCATCTCCCATCGACACAATCAAGAGAAAGCTGTTCGCCATCTCTTTTCCCTCGTCTGGAGGCGAAGCAGCATAGTGGGGACAGCACTTGGGCTTCTGAGACAGTTTTGGGGAAAGTAATCATCAGAGAAATGTGGGATTAGTTGAGAAATCAGCTGAGCGGTGCTGAGGGAACAGCAGGGCAGACAGGCAGGGGAATGTCTGCAGAGTGGGCTGCAGCCATCAGGTGCACTTTGATCCATGAAGCTCTGTCCTCCTCAGGCTCTGGGCTGCTACTTTTGGAGTGAGGAGTGGGCAGCTACTTTTTGGAGTGAGGCTGTGCTGTCCCCCGTGAGGTTAGCAGGAGAAACAGCCCAGCAAGTCCCAGACCCCAGACTGTGTTTCTTCTCTTTATGTGGCACAGGCCAAACCCTGTTCTCAATAGCAAAACCACAGCCCTACAGAGGAGCTATTGTGTTGTCTCTGACTTTCTTCAGCCTCCACAATGTAGCTGGACCAGGCTTAGCAGTCCTGATCTGTCACAGAAGAGGAAATCAGGTACCGGTCTTTAGGAAGCTGTGCCATTCTCCCCACACACCCATAAGATGCTCTTCCCAGCAAACCCCCAGTCTGCTTCCTCACCCTCTGTTTCCACATTTCATACTAATCATGCAGCTCCCTGCCGCAGCAGCAGCAGCCTGTGTGTAGTTCAGCAGGAGCCAGTGACATCTTTGTACACACTGCACTGACGATCTGTTTTCTGATGCAGCGGAAGCCTGTAGACAGTGCGCTGATAATAGGGTTTCATCTGTTCCCAGTGAAGTGACAACTGACATGCCATGTTCCAATGAGCCTCTTTCCAGTAGGGTGACACCGTGCACAGAGTGTATTAAAACCCAGCCTGTACTCAACGCCAGCGATAACTGGAGCTGCAGCAGAGCTGAAACTTCTGTCCAGTTCAGGAGGAAGGTGTTTTTGTTGTGTCTCTGACAGTTTGGGGGGGAGGGGGCTGTACTTGTCACCCTGCAGCAAGCAAGGACTATGCAACACAGGGATGCCCAGGAAGGGACATCAATGCCCAGCAGAGCGAGTCACACCTGTGGACCCAGCTCAGACCTCGTGTCTTGCCCTGGGCACTGATGGTGTGCAGCCTGAGTGATTCTCAGAATCATCCTCCCCATCAGCAGGAGCAAAGCCTCTGCGAGACAGTAGGGATTGGGAGGGCTCTTTCCCCTGCACAGCTTTTGGGGAGCCTGGCAGGTTGGCGTTGCCTGAGTTTTCTTCCCATCACCAGTAATTCCTCCTGCACTCATCAAGTGACCACAGTCAATCACTTTTGTTTGAGATGGTTCACACTTCTCTGGGTTCAATTTCAAAGTGGCATTTTTAGAGCTTATCACATGACATTCTAAACCTATCTGTGCCTGCTCAAAGGCTCAGCAGAGAGAGGGATGCTGCATCCCTCCTCCATTTGACAAGAACACAAGCCCTGTACAATCTTCAGACAGCAAAGGGCACTGTCTTATCGCTGGCTAGTAAAGGGTGTATCTTGACATTGCTACAACCACTCTCATGGTGTAAGAAGAGCAAAAAATCAGCCTTCCTCATAGATGGCTTTTCTCTGTGCCATAAGCCAAACGGGTTCCTACATTGTAGCTGCTAGGACAGACAGCTCTGGCTAAAATGGGATTTAGTCTGCAATTGCAGTAAGCTCACCCCTTACCCTACACTCAGTTTTACGAGGTTAGTTACTGTATCTAGTAGAGTCCCCCAAGGATTGGTACTGGGACCAGTCCTCTTTAATCTATCATTAATGACTTGGATGAGGGATTAGGGCACACTGTCAGCAAGTTTGCTGATGATACAAAGCTGGGTGGTGTTGCCGACCCCCCAGCAGACTGTGCTGCCATTCAGAGAGACCTGGACAGGTTAGAGAGCTGGGCAGAGAGAAATTTAATGAGGGACAACAAGGGTCAGTGTAGAGTCTGGCATCTGGGCAAGAACAACCCCAGGGACCAGGATAGCGTGGGGACTGACCTGTTGGACGGCAGTGTAGGAGAAAGGGACCTGGGGGATGACTATGAGCCAGCTATGTGCTCTTGTGGCCAAGAGGGCCAACAGCATCCTGAGGTGCATCAAAAGGGAGTGGTTAGCAGATCGAGAGGTTCTTCCCCCCTCTACTCTGCACTAGTGAGGCCGCAACTGGAGTATTGTGTCCAGTTCTGGGACCCTCCATTCAAGAAGGACACAGAGCTCCTGGAGGGTGTCCAGCGTAGAGCAATGAAGATGATGAAGGAAGTAGAGCACTCCCTTATGAGGAAA
>VZRI01003087.1:0-20311 GCA_013397515.1 Upupa epops
CTGTTCAGCCGGTTATCAACAAGGAAATGCTCAGCCAAGATCCTGGAGATATCGAACAATCAAGAAGCAACCCAAACCTCTCAAAGAGGCCATGAAAACTCGAGCAAGAGCACACAGGAATGAATTAGGAGGCCTGCTGCCACGCAGCTCTCCTAAGCAGTTGTCACCTCGAGGAGAAGCGGTGAAGCCTGGTAGCACCAGCCGGAGACGCGAATCACCCGAAGAGAGACAGCGACCTAATCCCACAGCGAGGAGACGACTCCTGTTATAAAATTATCGAGTGACACGGGGAGTTGGAAGGACTCAAACGGGTTGTAATTGAACTGACTTGAAATAATAAACGCACACACTTTCTTTAAACACAGCTTGCCACATCCTGTGAGTCTGGAATCAATTCCTTCCCTTTCAAGAAGCTTTAGAAGCGGGGGGGACTTTGATATGGCAGGAGCGTGTTTGCTTCTGGGCTTACAGCCCTCGCCAGCCCCTTCCAAACCTTGCAAGGGTTTTCTAGTAGAAGATGGAAAAGTTAGGAAAACAAAGATGGAAAGGGGGGGGAAGAAACCCACAGAGAAGGAGAAATTCAGGGAACTATTAAATGGGAGCGGCCTCGCTGCCAGATGCCTTCGGTGGGGGAACAATGGTGATCGATAGCACATTGCTGCACCGGTTTGTAGAAGGTGGTTATCACCTGCTCCTGTGCCAGGTATAAACCTAACAGTGTGGCTAATGAACTACTGCCTGCACGCACCAACCAAAGCACTGAGATCCCTGGAGTGGAGGAAGAGAGGCTGAGGGAGCTGGGGGGGTTAAGCCCATAGAAGAGGAGACTCAAAGTGGGGCCTTATTCCTCTCTCCAGCTCCCTGCAGGGAGGGTGCAGTCAGCTGGGGGTCAGGCTCCTCTCCCAGGCACCCAGCGCCAGGATGAGAGGGCAGGGCCTGAAGCTGCCAGGGGAGGGTGAGGTTGGCTGTCAGGAAGNTAGGTGCTGGGCTGGGCTGGAGGAGCTCAGAGGGCTTTTCCAACCTCAGTAATTCTACATGTGATCCTGCGTGTGATTCTGTGTGCAACAGTTCAAAGTCATTTTAACCCACTCAGAAAAATCCTGGGTGGGTTTTTTTTTCCCCCTGAGAGTTTTGTCCAATTCAGGGGGTTACTGTGAACCCCTCCTCTGTTGTTGGTGCTGCATTTGTAAGAGGAATCTCCTCGAGAGAAGAAAACCTGTTCAGTTTAGTTCAGAAGGATGTTTCAGCCCTGGCTGTGGAGCAGTTTCCTTTCTGTACTCCCGGTTGCCAGCAGAGGGTATCACAATCTTAGAAACAAGCACCCAGGTATCATCCTCTCTGCTCGTTTAGGGACAAGAACTCATTCACACGCTAAACCCACGCTGGGTTAACACGCTAAGACCACTCTGCTAAGACCACTCTCCACACTGGAGAGACAGCACCAGAAGCTGCTGTAAAACTACACAGACCAGAGCAGGGCTGAAGCCTGGTCCCCGTTTGACTGGCGGTGCCTTTTGCAGCCTAAATGATTCTAGGATTAAAAAAAACCAAAGAGAAGCAGGTTCCTCGGGAAATGAGCACACAAAGGGGCTGACCCTCCCTTTTCTCAGTCTTAACTGCTCAAGAAACCTAACTGGACTACGTTGCCATTAAAATCAGCCTTCAGAGTTAACTGCTCGGATTAGGTGGGAAGGTGTCCCCGTGATAAGGGCCAATCTCCTCTTGCCCAGCCCTTGAAACCTGAAAATCAATTACTCTGCTGAAATTGAGGTCTACTTCCCACATGGAGAACAGACTCTCCCCGAGGACTCTGAGGTGCTCGGGTTATTCACTCCCTTGTTAGAAAGAACATCTAGACGCCACTTGGACTCAGCTCATCTCTGCTTTACTCTCCTCGCACTGCAGTGCTCCAGCTGCAAAGATCTGAAGCTAAAAAATACCCTTCAGAGAAGAACTCTGAGCGCAGCCGCTGTCTGCGATTGCCTGGCTACCACAAGGGCACAAACCGGCTACCAAAATGGACTGAGGATGTTCGCAGGGAACAAAGACTGTGACTCTCCTGCAGCTCAACAGCTCTCTTCTTTACAACCCTGCCGGGAAGCATGTTCCTTTCATTTGCAGGAGCAGCAAAAGCAAGAGTTGGTGAGGCAGAGCTAGGGGAAGCTGCCATTCATCACACAGCAGCTAGCAGAAAGGGAAGACCCGACCAAGAGCACTTTGTGGGGCTAGAGTCCTTATCTCACGGATATCCCACCTGGAATTCCAGCTGTGCTCACAGTCAGACAAGGGCACCTCTAGGACAGCCAGTAGTTACTGCCTGGGGCTACCAGAAATGACACTGAGCTGTGTGGGGTGGGGGACACGCTGGAGGGAAGGGAGGCCGTCCACAGGGACCTGGACAGGCTGGAGAGCTGGGCCAGTGCCAACCTCATGAGAGTCAACAACACCAAGGAAAAGGTCCTGCCCCTGGGTCGAGGCAACCCCAGGCACAAAGACAGGCTGGGTGGGGAGCAGAGTGAGAGCAGCCTTGAGGAGAAGGACTTGGGGGTGTTGGTCGATGGAAAACTCAACATGAGCCAGCAACTTTCGCTTGCAGCCCAGAAAGTCAACTGCATCCTGGGCTGCAGCAAGAGCAGTAGGACCAGTAGGGAGAGGGAGGGGATCCTACCTCTCTAATCTGCTCTTGTGAGACCCCATCTGGAGCACTGCATTCAGTTCTGGAGCCCCCAGCACAGGAAGGAGATTGAGCTGTGGGAACGTGTCCGGAGGAGGGCCACAAGGATGAGGGGAGGGCTGGAGCACCTCTCCTACAGGGACAGGCTGAGAGAGTTGGGGCTGCTCAGCCTGGAGGGTCCTCCCTGTCCCATTCTATGAATCTAAGTGCACAGCCAGCCTGGCTGCTTTAGGAGCAGCACAAGTACATTTCAGATTTACAGATGCAGAGGAGACCATCACAACTCCTTGCCAATGGCCAAGACACTTCATTCTCTCTGTAACTGTAGTCTAACTCTTAATTTATCTTCTCTTTTACAACTTCCTACTGAGGTTAACCGAGCATCCCATCAGCATTAGATGAAGAATAATGACTGTTTAGGGTCCTGGAGAAATGAAGCACTGTAATTATTTCCTTCTGTTAATGATGTAAAAATACTAAGGAGCAGATTATTATCTGACATAAATCATTGTTTCCCCGTTCTCATCTCTGGGGCCAGCCCCAGGCAACGAAAGAGAATCGCACTGATAACATCTGTGGTGAAGCTGGAACCTGAAATCATCTAGTCTTCTCTGAATGATTGATACTGTAGGATATAGAATCAGACTGCAGTGGGTTGGAATGGACCTTTAAAGGTTGTTTAGTCTAACCCCCTGCATCAAACAGGGACATATTCACCTAGAGCACGCTGCCCAGAGCCTCGTCCATCCTGATCTTGAATTTCTCCATGGATGGGGGTTCTACCCCCTTCCTGGGCAACGTGGGATGGTGTCTCACCACATATGACATAAAATATAAGCAGACGGGGATAACAAAGCTTAGGCCTCAGGGAAACCAGGAATATAAGGTAAGACGTTCATCAGTGAGTGCTGCAGATGTTCTCCTAGATAATCTCAAGGGATATGGAAGTGCAAATCCATCAGCTCTCATGGAGCAACCACCTGGATCAGAGTGGTTTACATTGGAAAAGACCTCAGAGCTCTCCCATTTCCACCCTCCTGCCAGGGGCAGCGACACCTCTCACCAGACCAGGGTGCCCACAGCCCCCCATCCAACCTGGCCTGGGATGGAGCAGCCACAGCCTCCCTGGGCACCCTGTTCCAGGGCCTCAGCACCCTCACAGGGAGGGGTTTCTGCCTCAGATCTCAACAAAAGCTCCCCTCTTTTAGCTTGCATCCATCCCCCTTGTCCTATCACTAGGTGCCCTCATAAAACATCCCTCTCCAGTTTTCCTCACTTGCCTTGCTGAGGGAACAGGAGTGGTAAGAAGAGCAGTTTGGCTAAGACAGCAGTGCAGGACGGTGTAGGATGGGTGTAAATATGCACGGCACCAGCCTTTAGGGCTTGACCTACAGACAGGGGAGGGGTAAGTCTGGAGCTTTCAGAGTGCAATTACACTTCTGAAAGTCACTTCTTTGATTTAACTGCTCTATAAAATCATAGAACAGTTCGGAGTGGCGGAAACCATTGGATCTATAGTGATAGAACCCAGTTTGTAGGAGCAGAACAGCTCTAACAGAACAATTCTAACAGCAACAGAATCTCTAACCATAACAGAAACAAGAGGTGAGCGGGCCAAGGGCCTGAAAGCCCCAGCTAACAAACTGTGAAGGGTCAGAGTGCGATCACTTCGTAACTCACTGCCGCATGGACAGAAGCCAGTTGCCACCAGTCAGTAAAGGGGCTACTAAACACTCCATGGCCTGGTTTCTTTACTAGTGCAGCTGCAGTTAATTCAACCAGGGATGTGTGAGTTGAGTCCACCGAATCCACCACCCCAGGCAGCAGCACCCGATGTCAAACGACCACTAGAGAGAGGCAGAATTACTCCACATCTAAGCACAGAAGCTCCCCGGCAACGATCCTACTCACCAGCATTATCCTGCTGCTTCGTGTTTTTGATGTACGCAGAGAATTTGGAAAAGATGTCAATTCCAGCCGTGTTCGACTCCCGGTGCTTGGCAGCCAGCTTGGGGTACCTGGAAAGAGAGCAGCAGCGTGGGGAGAGTGTGGTTACCAGCAACAAAGCTATGATTACAAACACAAGGAACTGCAATTAATCTGGAAACAACAGCTTGGCAGTCCCTCTTCATCACAGCTGTGTCTGGCAAGGCAGCCGGTCGGCTAGCTACGCAGGGATGGCTTCCGGACTTTTCCCCCCCCCATTATCCTTGATGTTCCCACGAGCCAAGACATCAGAAGGAAACCCCAATCTCCAGGAGGTGCAGGGCAGCCAGCGATCTCTAGTACGAACAGCAGCCGTTCCCATGCTGCAAGCACACTCCAGGATGCACTAGCAAGGCTCGGTAGTCCTACCCGGGTGAAGGAGCATAAAGTTCTCCCTCACTGAATTGGTTTTATGGACTTCTGGTTCAAAGGAGACTGTGCTGTGAAAGACCAACACAACGACTCTTACTGGTCTCAGCGGCCTTGAACCAGAGTACAGACAACATAAAGAGCTGATCTTTTGCCTCCAGACTGTTCTAGAGCTGCTGATTCACTTGGAGGTAGAACACCCCACGAGGAACGAAGCCAGTTCTCACTGATTCATAGAAGTCAAGGTCCGAATCACGAGCCAATACCTTTTCCCCCCCCCATTATCCTTGTATTAAATCCAAATCGTTTTGAGTGCTTAAGGCCCACCTGGGAAATCAAAACCTGCCCGTGGCAGCTTGTTCCAACGGTTAATCTTTTATACTGAAAAAACCTCTGCCTTATTCCTAAGCAGAATGAGTTCGGTTATCACTCCCACCCATGGGCCCTTGTTATTTCTTGACTAGAATAATGAGCACTTTTGCCTCCAGAGCCTCAGTCATCAGTTCCCCTTCCAAACTTTCTAGAGCCCAGAAAGCTCCAGTTTTCCTCTGTCTAAAGCTTTTCCTGGCACAGCTACTCTGTGTGGCCATTCTCAGCATCAACTCCAGCTTATTTTTAGCTTTGCAAAATGTGGACACCAGACCCCCACGAATCTTTCCTAGCGTCGGACTCCTGGATTCCTGCACACGAGGCCATCCTGCGATGTGTACAGAGAAAACATTCTGCTCTGATTAGTCATGCAAGTAACCTTCACACATGGAAGTCATCTCAGCGAAGCCAGCGAGTTCCATAAATAAATACTACTCCTGTAAGTAAAGATTGGAGGAGGGAGTGCTTTTCAGGAACTCCTCTTAGGAGACATCTTTCATCCCTAGGAAATGGAATATTGACTGAGAGAGAAAAAAACATCCCAACTTCTTACTTTGGAGGAGCAAGAGTCTCTTCCAAGAATTCCTCGATCTTGTTAACATCTGTCTTGACTTCTCCATTAAAGGTCAAGAAAGGTGGGTGGGTCCCAGGAGCCAGATTGTGGAGGTCAGCTGGCTTTCTGCAGAGAGAGACGAGAGTCGTGAAATCACTCCTCTTTATGGTCAGGTACTCGCCCGGATATTTTTAGTTCCCACAAAAGCAGTTTATCCTTCTTTTCTCTTCCTGTAGCTCGCGGTTACAAGGCTTTAAAACTATACAAGCACCCTGGTTCATGTTAAAACATCCCAGGAGGAAAACAAAACAACAAAGCAACCCAGACCTGAATCCCAACGGTTCTGTTGAGCACTGCAGACGCTCTCCAGGCTAGATGCAGATCTGCTTGAACTTAGTTGGGCCTTTCTAGAGGGCAAACATTGACCTTAGAGCGACTGAAATTGAACTGAACAACGTTTACCTTTTCAGGTCAACGGTGGTGACGTTGAACACCACTCCTTTGAGCCACAGGATCATGAAGAGACGCTGGGAGAAGGGGCAGTTCCCAATGCTTTCTCCATCTATACCGGCCTGAGGGATAGAAAAAAGAGTATAAGGGGGTTTCAGGGTCGTTCAGCACCTTTGAGATGATAGCACCATGGAATGGTTTAAGCTGGAAGGGAGTTCAGAGCTCCCTCAATGCCATGGGCAGCGACACTCTCACCAGAGTAGGGTGCTCACAGCCCCATCCAGCCTGGCCTGGGACACTGCCAGGGGTGATGGAGCGGCCACAGCCTCCCTGGGCACCCTGTGCCAGGGCCTCAGAGCCTCCAAGCGAGTAAAGGAGTGGGTAAAGGGGATGTGCCCCAACCAACATTCAGAAGACTACACGTTCTTCTTAACCCCTACAGGACTGCCAGCTGCTCAGATGAGACAGAAATATCACGAGAGGTTTTCTGCTCTATTTAACTCACAGAATCATTACAGAGGGAGAAAACTTCAAGAGATCAAGTCTGTGGACTACAGCTCGTATCAGCTCAAGATCCCCTTCACTGTTTTACTATCCAAACTGTGGACTGTCAGATCTTGATTTAAACCCAAGCACTCCAGATACCACACAGACTCACAGAGTGTCAGGGATTGGAAGGGACCTCGAAAGATCATCCAGTCCAATCCCCCTGCCACAGCAGGAGCCCCTGGATCCAGGGGCACAGGAACAGTCCAGGNTACGCTGGACACCCTCCAGCAGCTCTGTGTCCTTGTGGAACTGAGGGGCCCAGCACTGGACACAAGATTCCAGATGGGGTCTCAGCAGGGCAGAGTAGAGGGGAAGGAGAACCTCTCTTGATCTCCTAACCAACCTCCTTCTCATCCACCCCAGGATGTCACTGGCCTTCTTGGCCAACAGGGCCCATTGCTGGCTCCTGGCCATCCTGCTGACCACCAGGACCCCCAGGTCCCTCTCTCCTGTGCTGCTCTCCAGCCAGTCAGTCCCCACCCTGTCCTGGTGCCTGTTGCCTGTTGTTGTTGCCCAGATGCCAGCCTCTCCACTGCCCTGGCTCAATTCCATTCAGTTCCTCCCTGCCACAACCAGTAGAGCAACAGCCTCAGACACAAACAACAGGACCCAGACAGAAACCCCCACAGCTGAGTCCTTCCAAGGTACCGGGCAGACTTCAGCCCCCACATCCCGTCTGCTCCTATCTCTAGTAGCTAACGAGTTGCCTTCAAACCACCCTAAAAATCTGCTGGTGTTAGCAGTGAGGAAACAGCCGCAGTCCTCAGCCATGCCCATTCTGACTCGGAGCCACAGGGGGATACAAATAACTCTGGAATGAACCGATCCAACGCCGCCTCCAAGGACAACATCCTTCTACAGTAATTACGCTCGTGGCCAAAGCTTTCAGGACGATAATGGCTTTGATAGATTTCCATTTTCATTTGCGGTGCTATTGTGTTTAGAAGATTCTAATAATCCTGGTGAAGCAACCAGCCTTCCGCTGTTGACACACAAGGGTTGCATAACTGTGTCCTAGGCTCGCAGCGTGGGTCCAAAAACGGCTGATGAAAGAGCTGAGCAAATCCAGCCCCTTCTTCCTTGCAGAAGTCATTCTGGTACTCGGTTTGCTCTCATAAATTCTCACAGTCACAGAGCAGTCCTGGTTGGAAAGGAGCTCCTAGGTCCCCAAGTCCATCCATCCCCACCCCAACAAAAGCCCTCCATCCCTGAGAGACTGACAAACACAGCCTGACCCCCTCCCTGCTGCCACTCGAGCAGGGCAGGAAGCACCATGGCTACAGGGTTCTTCAACACCTCCAGGCAGGGGGACTCCACCACCTCCCTGGGAAGGCCCTGCCAGTGGTCAACCACTCTGGCTGCAGAGAACTTCTTCCAACAGCCACCCCTCCACAACCTCCCCTCAGGGAGTTCGAAAGGACAGAGAGGTCCCTCTCAGCCTCCTCTTCTCCGAACTCAACCTGCCCAGCTCCCTCAGCCTCTCCTCAAAAACCCTCCTCTGCTGACTCTCACAAAGCCTGTGAGCACAGGAATCTTGTCTCACAATCACAAGCAAAGCTCTAGTGCTGTTTCACGTCTCCATCCTGCAGGGAGACCATCTCCTGCCTTCCCTCATCCCCCGCTTCTTGTGCTGCACATAACAGTTTCATCTCATTCAGGTCTGGACATTCTCTGTCCTGCAAGGCAACGCTGGAAAACCCTCTCAGGATAGGAGAGGACTCAAGCAGGGACTGGCAAGGAAGGAATGGGTGGTGTGAGGCTAAAGGATGCAGAAGTCATTAGGGACCGCAGAAAGATGTGAAGTCTGGAAGCAATAAGATCCAGTTGGAGATCAACACAAGAATTAATTGTGTCGGTCAAACGAGGCCTCCGACAGCTCCAAATGGACAAACTATCTCCCCAACACTTCCAGAAGAGTGGGAAACATTAATTGCTAGAGACACGTTGGGAATAGAGGGAGGAAATTCCAGAAATGAAAGATAAACTGAAGAAAAAGTATGGTGTGATCTCCGTTCAAAGCTCCTGGATCTGGAAGCCAGGCTCATGATTGGGGTGGAGCCTGACTCATGGGTTTTGCTCTCATGTGACTGGCATAACTGAAAACACTGCCACAAATCACAAGGCAAACTGGTGACAGAGGAGGGAACAGGATCAAACTCTCCTCAGAACACAGTTTAGCCATTAAAGGCTGCTTTTTTGCTGCAGAAATTACAGGGAAGGCTCTGTCAGCTTTGTGAAGCCTTTCTCATCGCTTCTAACAGCAGCCAGTAACTCAAGGGTCAGCGCTCGGACCAAAACCTTGGTGCCAATGACTTCAAAGGCTCAGCAGAGCGTCTCGAGATGCCCTGTGAGGTCCATTAATTACCAAGAGGAGACCAGGAAAAGCAGAGAACCTCCCAGGCTCGGTCACTCTTGGCTTCAGAGAAAACCAGTCTCATAGACTCATAGAATCATTAGGGATCAGAAGGGAACTCGCAAGATCCTCCAGTCCAATCCCCCTGCCACAGCAGGATCACCCAGACCCAGTGGCACAGGAACACAGCCAGGCAGGGCTGGAATGTCTGCAGAGAAGGAGACTCCACAACCCCCCTGGGCAGCCTGGTCCAGTGCTCCGGGACCCTCCCTGGGAAGAAGGTCCTGCTGAGATTGAGAGGGAACCTCCTCTGCTCCAGCTGGCACCCAGTGCCCCTTGTCCTGGCACCAGATGCCCTTGAGCAGAGNAGTCTCACCAGTGCAGAGCAGAGGGGGAGAAGAACCTCTCTTGATCTCCTAACCACCCCCCTTCTGATCCCCCCAGGATGCTGCTGGCCCTCTTGGCCACCAGACCACATTGCTGGCTCAGAGTCATCCTGCTGGCCACTAGGACCCCCAGGTCCCTTTCTCCTCCAGTGCTCTCCAACAGGTCAGTGCCCACCCTATCTGCTCTCCTGTCTGAGGAGTGCCAGGAATGCACTCGATGTTCTCCTTCGTTATTTATACGGGGCTGCTCCTTAAAAACTTCATCTCTTTTTCAAGCATTAATTAAACCCCGCAAGCTGTTTGAGGGGGATGCACAGATCCATCAACAAGGAACAGAATTAAGGAGGACTGGGAGGGGGTAGGGAGGAGAAAACAGTCTCAGCGAACTTATGAGTGTGTGTAAGCATTTTGTGATGAGGGAGTAGGATCGAGAGCCCCCAGCCACTGCTGACTGAGACAAACAGGGAGCCCTTCTCAAGTTCAAGCTAATATTTTGCTATAAATGAAATGACTGGAAGAAGCTTCCTCACTCCTTTTAAAATACTCCAAGGGGTCCACTGCATGGAGACTGCAGTGCTCACGGATAACTCTGTATTCTTTGGAGAGCAGCCTGGCAGAGAGGGACCTGGCAGCACTGGGTGACAACCAGCAGAACAGGAGCCAGCAGGGTGCCCAGGCACCAAAGGCCAAGGGCATCCTGGCTGGGATCAGCACTAGTGTGGCCAGCAAGGCTGGGGACATCATTCTACCTTTGTACTCACCAGAAATTCCTGGTTGGAAAGGACCTCCTAGATCTCCAAGTCCAACCACCCCCATCCCAACAAAACCCCTCAGTCCCTGAGAGACTGACAAACACAACCTGACCCCCTCCCTGCTGCCACTCGAGCAGGGTGGGAAGCACCATGGCTACAGGGTTCTTCAACACCCCCAGGCAGGGGGACTCCACCACCTCCCTGGGAAGGCCCTGCCAGTGCCTCCCCATCTAAGCTGGAAGGAATTTCTTCCTCAGATCCCATCTAAACCTCCCCTGCCTACTCAGCACTGGTGGGGCCTTCCCTCAAGTCCTGGGGGCAGTGCTGGGCCCCCCTCTGCAAGTAAGAGATGGAGGGGCTGGAGCAGGTCCAGAGGAGCAACAACGCTGGAGGGACTGGAGGGAATGGCTGAAGGGGAGCAGCTGAAGGAGCTGGGGGTGTTCAGCCTGGAGAAGAGAAGACTTGGGCGGGGGACCTTCTCCTTGTCTCCAACTTCCTGCAGGGAAGCCTGGCTGTGGCCCTGAGTGCCCTAGTGTGGCCACTGGGGTGCTGTTAGGTGCTGGGCTGGGCTGGAGGAGCTCAGAGAGCTCTGCCAGCCTAAATAACTCTGTGATTCTGTGTAACCCGACGGGCTGGGGGGAAAGCAAGTTCCAACTGCACCTCTTCCTTTGCAAGACAGAGTGTCATTAATAATAACTAAGCATCCAGCTTCATCGTGCCAGGACTGGAAAGGGTTCCCAATGGGAAAGCACCGTGCGCTCTCCAGGAACATTTTATGTTGGGATTTATCTATCTCTTTCTTCTTTCATTTTTCACTGCGTTGAGGTTGCTCCACACGATGCTTCGTTGCCCTCCTAAGACTCCAGGGTAAAACAGGGAGATACTTAAGGTGACACTAAACCACCCTTGTTTTCTCAAAGGATTTTGACCAGCTAACAAAGGCAGGAGGCCTAATTCACCACAATCTTTCCCAGTAAGGATTAGGGAGGGATTTGGTTTCCTAATCCCTACAATCAAGCTCCAGACTCGTGTTACACCCTCAGTTTTCAAATGGGAAAAAGGGCCTCCCTTTTGACACCTACTCTCCTTACACCCTGAACCCAGAGGAGAAGCTAAAATCCTGCCTGACACGCGGAGCAGGCCAGGAAATACCCTACTGACTGTGTCTGGGTAATCACACCCCAGCGCCAGTAACAGCCCCGGTCTCCAGTGCAGGGAAAACCCTTTGGCTGCCACACGCGCACGCGGTCGAGCCAAGGGACTGCTTGAGCAAGGATCGGGGTGATTTTCCAGCTGCCCTTCTCTTTTCTTTCACAACTCCTCATCCAAATGCAAAAGCCAGGAGGGGATTTAGAGTGCCACCAACAGAGAGGCGAGCTAAGACGCGTGAACTCACCAAGCAGCACTGGTAGGTCTCAAGTAAGAAGTAAATCTCGTAGCACGAGTGCCGTGGATCACAGGCCGCTCGTGTTGACCGTGGCTCTGGTTCAGGAAAGCATTTGAGCGTGTGCTGAAACACAGCCCAACTCAGAGGAAGTATCTGCTTGACTCATGATAGCAAAGACCTGGAGATGCTGGAACGGGTCCAGAGCAGAGCTACCCAGCTCAGGAGGGGGTTAAAGAACCAGTCGGATGAGGAGAGGCTGAGGGAGCTGGGCAGGGTGAGTTTGGAGAAGAGGAGGCTGAGGGGGGACCTCCTTGCCATCTACAACACCCTGAAGGGAGGTTGTGGAGGGGTGGCTGTTGGCCTCTGCTCCTTGGTGACTGCTGACAGCAGCAGGGGCACTGCTCTGCAGCTGAGGCAGGGGAAGTTAAGATTGAGATCTTAGGAAGAGATTCTTTCCAGAGAGAGTTGTTGGGCACTGGAAGGGCCTCACGGTCATGGAGAAGGTCCTTTCCAACCACGATTGGTCTGTGACTTTAAGCAGGTTCTTTAGTCCTGATTATTGCAATAGGACTTCAGCACAGAGTTAACTGCTTTCCTGAACAGGGGCCTACAACAACAGTCATCAATTTGCCACGGAGCATTTGAACTGCATCGGGCTTTTCTGGAGAGCTAGTTTTTTGCTAGGAGAAACTGGGGAGGCCTCCCATCAAGTCCTGAGGGCAGTTCTGGGCCCCTCGTTTCAAGAAAGAGATGGAGGGGCTGGAGCGGGTCCAGAGGAGCAACGAGGCTGGGGAAGGGACTGGAGGGGAAGGCTGATAGGGAGAGGCNTCCTGAGGGCAGTTCTGGGCCCCTCGTTTCAAGAAAGAGATGGAGGGGCTGGAGCGGGTCCAGAGGAGCAACGAGGCTGGGGAAGGGACTGCAGGGAAAGGTTGAGAGAGCTGGGAGTGTTTAGCCTGGAGAAAAGTAGACAACACAGAGCAAATGACATTCAACCAACCCAAGTTTTGTTCTGGCAGAGTATCCAGCACAGGAGGTAGAATCTGACTTCAGTGGGGCTTCTGGTATTAAAGAAGGAAGAAAACAGGACCTGTATGAAATCTCAGCAGAGTGAGAGGGGGAAAAACCACTTCTGGGGTAATAACACTCGAGTTTTCTATTCGCCTACAAACACATAACAAAGAGAGGCACCTTCACGTTCTGCAACAGGATGAATCACAGTTAATGTCCCCATTAGCTAAACAGAGGAAGGAAAAGACAGAGCTCTACAAAACCTCCTGATGGCAACAAGCACACAGGAGTTACTGCTGTTTCCCAGGAGAGGAGCAGGCTGCAACCGAAGTGACGCTAAGAAGCTGGAACAAAGTGCCTGAAATCACTTAGATGGAATCTAGGAAAGTAAACTCCAAGGTGTGAGACACCAACAAGAACAACAACAACAGCTACTGCACAAATGCAGGATGGAGAACTGCGGGAGAAGCTGTGAGGAGGAAGCAAAGGAGGTTTTATGGTGATCAGCAACAATATGAATCATCACAGACTCGTTCAGGGTGGAATGAAGATCATCCAGGCCAGCCCTGACCCCAGCTGTCCCAGCCCACCCCTGAGCTCTAGATCTCCCCAACTGGGAAACATGCACAGAGCTAGCAATTGAACCCCTCCCTGGGCAGCCTCTGCCAAGGCCTGAGAGCCCTTTCCAGAGAGATGTTTCTCCTCAGGACCAACCTTACCCTCCCCTGGGGCAGCTTGAGGCTGTTTCCTCCAGCCCTGTCCCTTGTTCTTTGTAAGAAGACATCACCCCCAAGCTCTCTGCACCCTCCTGTCAGGCAGTTGCAGACAGCAATGAAGTCTCCCTCTTAGCCTCCTTTTCTCCAGCTCCCTCAGCTGCCCCTCACAAGCTTTGCTCTCCAGACCTTTCCCCAACCTTGCTGACCTTCCCTGGACCCGCTCCAGCCCCTCAGTGTCTCTCGTGCACACACCCCTACGTGTCACAACGTAATGCAAGGTACACGCAGTCTTCTGCCGCTACACAGCAGCCCCAGTCACGCCGACAACTGCTCTACACAGGTTAGGATGCTCTGTGTCGCTCTGCCCACAGACAGGATGAAGTATTTAGCTTAATTTGCAGCAATAAAGCTTTCGGGGAGGGAAATCCGCTGTAGTTACAGGCCTCATAAAAGGAAAAGCAGACTTAGCCAGGAGGTTGTGTAATCTGCAGCAGCGAAGCCTTTGAAGAAACCAAAGAGGAAAAAAGAAGCTGGTTAAACTGCTCTTGATTTATTTCACCCTGCTGCAGAGCAGAGCAGGAGGGCAGGATGTCTTTACATCCCTTCTAAGGGTAGACGTTAGGGATGCTGATGCTGAAGCTGCTCGATGTTTGGTGGCACAGATGTTCTCGTGTCCCTGACCTGGTCCTGGCGAAGGCAATGGGAACTGTGCCCGTGGCTCTCACGGCACCAGACCTTCACTCCTAGGTTTAACGGCCAGAAGGGACAGTTATAACCACACTCCCTGACCTCTCGCGTAACACAGACCATAGATGTCACTCTGCCTGCGGCCAACAGCCTGTGGGTTGAAAGAGAACAGTGTTTGGGAAGGATGTTAAGGTTTAGACCTCAGTTGGAAATAGAGTGGGAGGAAAATCCCCTCTAGTGGTCTTTCGTTTGCAATGCAAGGCCAAGATCTGTGGAAGCTGACCACAGACACAGACTGTTACGGGCTGGAAGGGATCTCAAAAGATCATTTGGGTCCAAGCCTTCTGCTGGAGGAGGGCATCCTTCTTCCAAGGGTTTAGTAGGGTACTTACAAGTGTCAATTTTATTTCTTATTGCTTGGTTTCCTTCCTGCATCACAGAATCATTGAGGCTGGCAAAGCCCTCTGAGCTCCTCCAGCCCAGCCCAGCACCTAACAGCACCCCAGGAGCCTGAGGGGTGATTAGAAGAGAGGTTCTCCTCCTCCTTGCTCTACTCTGCCCTGCTGAGACCCCATCTGGAACCTTGTGTCAAGGTCTGACACCCTCAGTTCCAGAAGAACACAGAGCTGCTGGAGTGTGTCCAGCNCTGCTGTGGCAGGGGGACTGGGCTGGATGATTTTTGGAGGGCCCTTCCTACCCCTGACACTCTGTGATTCCTGTTTCTAGCAGAGATCAGCTGCAAATAGAGGAGTTGTTCTCCAGAGCAACAGCTACGCAGAGCTCCAGTTCCTACCACAGCACCAGAACCCTGCATGCAAGCTTTAGACAAGCTTTAGACTCGTTTTCCCTACGAGTCTTTCTCATAAGAGCACAATCTGTGCATATCTGGCCTTCAGAGGGCTGTTCCAAACCTCCGAGGCAGGGACACTCATCTGCTCACACAATGCACTCAGCAAAGGCCGGGGAAGCGCAGCCAAATTTCCATCGCTCTAAGCAGCGCATCAGCCTAAGCAAGGACACAGCAGCCAGGTGCTGAAAGTCAATGCTGGACCTGAAATCAGACCCGGGGCTGAATTATTGATTGAAATTCCATGACTTTATTTGTGCTATTAGAAGGGACAGTCCCTTCCAGGCGCTGCAAAGGCATGGCTGGGTGGTGGGGTGTTGCTAAGAAGGGCCTTTACCACCCCATCAGCTGACCCTATAATCTGCCCTCTCGTTTTGTATCTTAGGGTCATTCAGAGACTCTTCATCAGTGATTCTGAAAGGGGTGGAAGGGCTAACACTCAGCTCCTGAGCACCTGCAATTTTCAAGCTCCAAGAGGGGAGATTGAGCTGAAATCTAAGGCAGAAAACCCTCCCTGGGAGAGGGCTGAGGCCCTGGCACAGGTTGCCCAGGGAGGCTGTGGCTGCTCCATCCCTGGCAGTGTCCAGGCCAGGTTGGATGGGGCTGTGAGCAGCACACAGGTAGTTCTCAAAAAATAACAAATAGAGAGAAATCCCATAAATTCACCCTTCCAATGAAGAGCTGTCAACAGCAGGTGACACAAAACACCTCTCTGGGAGCACAAAGCAATCACAGAGCTATTGAGGCTGGAGAAGCCCTCTGAGCCCATCCAGCCCAGCACCTAACATCACCCCAGCGGCCAACCCAGGGCACTCAGGGCCACAGCCAGGCTGTCCTTCAACACCACCAGACACGGGGACTCCCCCACTGCCCTGGGCAGTCCAGTCCAGGCTCAGGGAGCCCTTCCTCCGGGAAAGGGTGCTCAAACATCCAACCTAGCCCTCCCCTGGCAGCTCCAGCCCCTGTCCTCTCATCCTGGTGCTGGGTGCCTGGGAGAAGAGCCTGACCCCCACCTGACTGCAACCTCCCTTCAGAGAGCTGGAGAGAGACAGAAGGTCCCCCCTGAGTCTCCTCTTCTCCAGGCTAATGTGGTTACTGCTTACCGCCCTCCCCATCAAGGGCCCTGGATCTGGTTCAAATAAACGATGAACACAGCTCCTGCACCCATGTGAACACACACTACCTCACAGTAAACTTTAACACCTCTTTTAAAAACCAGTGCCCTGAGTGTCCAGGGGCTGATGCTGAAAACACTTCTTGCCCACGGAAGCTGCAGCCAAGTGCTGCCACATGAGCTGACAGGGCTGAGGTCAGAGGAGAGAGGGATTTCCTTCCCCTGGAAAGGAAAACTGAAGGTGTCAAGGTTGTCAGGGGAGCAGAACTGAGCTTCCTCTAAGTTCCCGTCCTGGTCACATCCGTCCCAGGCACGGCAAGGTTGCACCCGAGTCACTGTCTGCAGTCAGCACTTCTAGAACTGATGAATATCGTTACTGTTGTAGAATCATCTCTTCTGAGATAACCAGTGAATCACCAGGGCATGGGACAGAGGGGCAGTTCAGCCCAGTAAGAGGATGGAATGTCCCTGTAGAGAGACATCACAAAGCTGCTGCTTTCAGCATCCTGGGATGGACAGGTAGAATCAGGGAATCACAGACCGGGTTGGGTTTGAAGGGAGCTCAGAGCTCCCCCAGTGCCATCTCCCTGCCAGGGGCAGCGACACCTCTCATAGGACCAGGGTGCCCGCAACCCCATCCAACCTGGCCAGGGACACTGCCAGGGATGGAGCAACCGCAGCCTCCCTGGGCACCCTGTGCCAGGGCCTCAGCCCTCTCACAGGAAGGGATTTCTGCCTCAGCTCTCAGCTTCATCTCCCCTCCTTTAGCCTGAACCCAGCCTCCTTGTCCTATTCACCAGAGTCCCTCCCAAAGGCAGACAATTCCCAATCTGAGTCTTCCAGCAAGCTTGTTCACCTGTCTTTACCACACCCTGATCAGGGGGAAGTACAACCTAAGGGTTGTTCAGCGACACACAGACCCCCACAAGACAACGTGCATGTGCTCTGAGGAGATCCTCGTGGCTCCGTGTTGGAGTTGGGGGAGCACCTGATGCAAAGGAAGCAAAGGCCATTGTGCAACCTCAAAGGAGACCCAGCTCTGGAACTGAATCTAGATCTTCACTGGAGACTCAGATTTCACAGGGTCAGAAGGGACCTCAGGGATCATCCAGTGTCTTAAAGCAGGGTCCAGTTGGAATGAGCTGGCCCAGAACTCTACCAAGCTGAGCCTTAACGCTGTCTACAGCTGAGCACAGAATTCTTGGGTCTGGAAAAGACCCCTGAGATCATCCAGCCCAGATTTATTGACTCTGAAAAGAAAACTTGCAGAATTAGAAGTCAGAGCCTCTCAGCACGAGAAGGGTAATTCAGCAAACGAAGGCAGAAGCTGTTTCTTGTCAAGCGTGTCAGCAGTCGGAGAAGACAAGTCGGTTCAGTTAACTGATTTAAATTTCAGTTCAATTATCTGAATGCTAGTGCAAGTCTGAAAAAACGAAAGGCTTAATCATAGAAGAGTTCCAGCTGGAAGAGACCTTCCAGATCACCCAGTCCAACCTTTTCCCAGCCCTATCAGCACCACTAAACCCTGTCCTCCAATGCAATAGCTACCCTTCTCTTCAACACCTCCACCGATAGGGACTCACCCCCCCCTCCCTGGGCAGCTGTTCCAGTGCCTGACAGCCCTCTCAGCAAAGAAATTCCTGCTGACATCCTCAACCTCCCCTGGGGCAGCTAATAACGAAGGTCTGGAGCCCTGAATCCCCCCTTGGCATGTCCTGAGCATCAGAAGGACAACAAAACCCGTCATTCCGAGAGATCCTAGAACCTGCAAGAATTTTCCATGATTCAGCCCCCATTCAGCCAGGAGCTGCTGTTTAAAAAAGAGGTAACAAAATGCTGTAAATAAACAAACAAAACAGGTTCTCGGGTTGCCCACTGAGTCAGCAGCATCGCGCTCATCACAAACCACGGGGCACTGAAAGGAAGCCATCTCCTCCGCTGCTTTGAAGCTGCCCATTCAGCAGCTAAAAGCAAAAGGGAAGCAGGAACACAACAAGCCTGTTGACCCACACAAATTGAATCACACTCTAGAAAAAACACGGGCAACAATAGCACTGAGCTATTGCAGCTGCTTCCTCGGGATTCCACGTGCTTGGGACAATGTGCAGGTACAGACCCGCACCGGTGGCCACAGCAAGAGCTGCAGAGTGGCTGGCTTGTGGTGCTTCTGGGGGGGGGAAATGTCACTGAATCACTGGGTGTCTCTGGTTGAAAGAGATCTTTAAGGTCACACAATCACGGAGTGTCAGGGACCTCCAAAGATCATCCAGCCCAATCCCCCTGCCACAGCAGGAGCCCCTAGATCCAGTGGCACAGGGCCAGGCTAGGGGGGGTTGAAATGTCTCCAGAGAAGGAGACTCCACAACCTCCCCCCCGACTTCCAGGGCTGTGGCACCTTCACCAGGAAGACTATTCTTCTCATCTCTATGTGGAACCTCCTCTGTTCCAGCTGACACCCACTGCCCCTTGTCCTGGGTGCCCCTGAGCAGAGCCTGGAGCCTTCCTCCTGACTCCCTGCTCCTTCCACATTGATCAACAGCCATGGGGTCCCCCCTCAGGCTCCTTTTTTCCAAGCTCAAGAGCCTCAGTTCCCTCAGCCTTTTACTCGGCAGGGAGATGCTCCCTTCCCTTCATCATCCCTGTGGCTCTGCGCTGGGCTCTCCAGCAGCTCTGTGTCCTCCTGGAACTGAGGGGCCAGAACTGGACACGAGATTCCAGATAAGGTGTCACCAGGGCAAAATAGAGGGAGGGGGAGGAGAATCTTCTTGATCACCTACCTACCCCCCTCCCTTCTAATCCACCCAGGCTGCTACTGGCCTTCTTGCCCACCAGGGCCCATTGCTGGCTCCTGGCCATCCTGCTGGCCACCAGTACCCCTAGGTCCCTCTCTCCTGCGCTGCTCTCCAGCAGGTCAGTGCCCACCCTATCCGGCTACCTGGGGTTGCTGCCCAGATGCCAGACTCTATGCTGCCCTGGATGAATTCCATTCAGTTCCTCCCTGTCCAACTCCCCCAACCTTTCTAGGTCCTGCTGACAGGCAGCCCAGCCCTCTGGGGTGTCAGCCCCTCCTCCCAGCTTGGTGTCACCAGCAGACTCGTTGACAGCGCACTCTAACCCCTCATCCAGGTCACTGATGAATTGATTGAATAGGACTGGTCCCAGTACCAACCCCTGGGGGACTCCCCTAGATCCAGGCCTCCAACTACACTGTGTCCCACCAACCATCGCTCTCTGTTTCTATCCTGCAGCCAGTTCACAATCCCCCTCACAACCTGATCATCCAGACCACACTGCCTCAGTCTGGCTGCGAGGAGACTGTGGAAGACGGTGTCCGATGCTTTCCTGAACTCAAGACAGAGTACATCCACTGCTCTGCCATCATCTAGACCATCAAGTTCCACCTTCACGGCAAAGATAAGCTTGGAGAAGCACCTGCCCTACCTGAGCGTCAGTGCCTTGTGAGGAGTTAAAGCACAGTGCTTGAACAGCTTTTATGGTTGATCCTCTGTGGAAAGAGGAAAGAAGGGTCACGGCTACAGCTGGACAAGCTGCTGGGCTTCACAGATACGGAAACGAGCGTTGGTGCCAATGTTTCATAGGAAATGAAGTCAAGGCAGGGGGATGTGGCATCACTTAGGTGATGACAGGGAGAGAAGGAATTCAGCTCTCTCATCTTCCTGCATCTCAGCCTCAAGGTCTGACCTGTCCTGACTCAGCATTCCGAGCCCTGGCCAAGGCAGCATCTGCTCAGCCTTTGCAGGCCCTTCCAAAGTCTGGCCCGTGCCTATTCAGACTAAGATAAGCAATCGCATACTTCACCAGCACCAGAGCTAATCGCATGCCAGTACCACACCCAGGACACCCAGGGGTACTTGATTCATCGCTTCTCTCAGACTGGCGTCAGACAAATCTCTGCTGTCTTTCAGAGACACTGAAGTCCAAGATTTCTTCAGCGCTGGGACCAAACCCTGACTGGTTTGCCAAGACATCCCTGGACTGAGACAGTCCTCCACTGCAAAGCCTTTTGGGTTCATCGGTTTCTCTGGCATGTTTAGTCCTTTATCGACTCTTTCACTGCAGCACATCCAGTCTTGGTATGAACTGCCAGAAG
>VZRI01003090.1:8067-24221 GCA_013397515.1 Upupa epops
TTAGGAGAGGTGACTTTCTCACCCTTCTCTGGTGGGACCCCACCTGCAGTACTGTGTCCAGCTCTGGGGTGCTTAACACAAGAAGGACATGAACCTTTTGGAGCAGGTCCAGAGGAGGGCCACCAAAATGATAAGAGAACTGGAACACCTCTCCTGGGATGATGGACTGCAAGAGCTGGGGTAGTTTAGCATGGAGAAAGGCAGCTACAAGGTGACCTTACTACAGCCTTTCAGTACTTGAAGGGAGTCTACGAGAAAGATGAGGAGGGACTTTTTTAAAAGATGGGAAATTTAGATTAGACATAAGGAAGAAGTTCTTTTCCAGTGTTTGACCACCTTCACTGTATAAGGTTGCCCAGAGAGGTGGTGGAAGCACCACCCCTTTGGATTTTCAAGGTTAGGCTGGATGAGGCTCTGGGTAACCCAATCTCATTGAAGATGTCCCTGCTCACTGCAGGACAGAGACCTTTAAAGGTCTCTTGTCATCACAATGCATTCTGTGATTATAAAGGTGTCAAAGTTTTGATCCGTGTTTTTTCCTGCAAAATAAATCAGAAGCAGCTTTGCTTGTCTGAATGAAATATATTGCGATACAGTGCTAGTTCAAAAGCTAACTGACTTATTCCAGTTTTATTTTGGGCTTCCTTTTGATATCGCTTGCAAAAATCATCAGAGGACATGAACAATAGGCTTATGCATTCACTGGGAAGCATTAAACCAATTTAAGCCAAAATTTGCAAATGTGACTCATACTTTTGTGTGCTTGACTAGTGATGCTGGAAAAAAAGTCTGGTGGTAGTTATGTCGCTCCCTTAACATTCCAATAGGCAGGCCTGCTTTAAGAGGGACTGTCATTAGGACTGACTGTATATCACTGCATATTTACGCAAGGATTTGCATGGTGCTGTCCTTGCAATTCAGTTTTCTGCCTTCTCCCACAAAGAAAACTAATTCTTCTATCCAGGGCCACCTGTGGTGACTCAGTAATTTTGAAATAGTGAACATAATAAGGTTACTATAGCTGTGGTAGTTTGCTGGTTTGGTGTTATTCTGATACATGATTGCACATGAAAATGGTAGAATTATTTTGTTTCTGCAGCACAACTTGGACTACTTTTGAATAGGTCATTTCAACAATGACTCATGAGCAGTGATACCCCACAGTCTGTCCTTTTCCCTTGTGGCACAGAAGTGTGCATCTAAGCAGAAATCTGGGGTACTCATCAAACTGATTACTAAACTCTGTCAAAACTTGATTTAAATTTGGTGCATTTCGGTCAAGAATGTACCTTGTTAGCAATGAATGCTTTTATTGGCATTTATTTTGCCTGGGTGTGAAGACCCTATGCTTTGTCATAGCTGAGAAAATGTCTTGTGTTTTCTTGGTTACGCCCTCCAGAAATGCAGGTGGTAACAAACAGGAAAAATACATCTTCTTGGATCCTTTAAACGGTTGAGGATGTTCCTGCTCACTGCAGGGGGGTTGGAGTAGATGACCTTTGGAGGTCCCTTCCAACCCAACACATTGTTCTATGATTTTTTTGCTTGAGTTTTCATAACTTATTTCTAAAGGTGCTCGGGACTCTCTAGTGGTATCTTTTCGGATTAACAGTGCAGTGCAACAAGTCCATTGCATCTAGTATTAATTTAGCAAGGTCTTAAGGGCTGTGTAATCGTGTATCACTGCTTGGCACCAAGAGGTACTGAAAGAATCAAAAAGGTTCAATGGAATTGACTGTGCCTATGGTAGTCTGTGACACTTCAGTACTGCACATGAAAGTGTATATTTGGATGTTCGGTTTTTTTCTTTCTTCTGGTGTCTTTAACTGTATATCCTTAACCTGTGAGTGATAGCTGACCTTTTCATTTTACAGGATTCATTTTAATTACATGCAAATGCTTTAAAAACAATATTTAGGTGGATTTCATTGAGCAGGTGAATTACTGAGGACTCGGTTGTTAGTGATTGATGTTATGTGACATTTTCCTTGGGAATTTATATAGAACTTTTCCAGAAGAATTGCATAATGAGTCTCTTAATCATATTTCGTGTAGTTGGTATTGATGGATGTGTTTTTCAGTGTGCGAAAGACTCCAGAGGAGGATAGACAGGTTTAAGAAGGGAGGAAAGCAAGCAAATGTAACATGCTGGTTATGAGAAGATCTGGCCGCATTTTTATAGGCAGTAGGGAAACATTTCCATATTGGATTGGTTATTTGGATGATCAATTTTGGATTATGGATATGGATGTGTTACCTAGTTAGAACTTATCTGATACCTGATGGGAATGTTGCCATCTGTCAGAGCAGCATTTTGGCTCTGATTAAAATACAATAAGTATTTTTTGTTGTAGTGGTAGGTGAAAATAATATTGCTTATGTAATGTAGCTTATGTAACAGACATGGAAGTTAAGAATACCTAAAGGTTAATTCAGGAGTGAAACAATGAAGTGGATTGAACAGATTATGATTATTTAATATTGCTGCTGCATGAACAGTGAGTTGTTCTTAGTTTTTGTTTTGTTTTGTTTTGTTTTTTTATACAAACTGTGAAGGAGAATGTTTTGGCCTGCAAGAGCTTATATTTCATGTAGATAAGATAGTCTGAAGACTGGATACTTAACAGGTTTGAGCGACCTATATACAGATAGCCTTAGGATCAGAGAGAATGCATGACTGAGCTGGCCTGTTGATGCCAGGAAGATTCCTTACAGGCTTAAAATTGCACACGCAATAAAGAAATCTTACAGCCAAGTTCCCTGAGCAGTGTAGGAAATTGATCCAGGATCTCTGAAGTGTTGTTTATGCTCACACATAGCTTTTCTCATGTGTGAGCAGAGAAGTACGATCAATTTTAAGTAAAGAAAAAGACGTGAAACAAGTAGATATAGAAGTCGGTGCATATACTGTGGGAAGTGAATTTGAATGAAACACTGCACTTAATAAAGATACTGATCTATTTAAAAATGTGCTTAAAAAGAACTCTAGCAATATCGTTGTGGATTTGTGGAGGCAGAAATTTAAGATGATATTTCTGCTCTCCTGAAATAGTAAAGCAAAGCTAGATAGTGTTAGCTGCTTCAAAAATTCAGGGCAAGAAAAGACATTGCCAAGGAAGACCTTGGAAATTTCACTGGTTATTTACCAACTGGTTTTCTAGATGGACAGAATAGATACTCTCTCACTTAACATTGTTGTACTGATTTTTTTTTTAACTATAAGGATACATCAAGTTTGTTTTCTTTAGCCATGTTTCTAATCTGGATGGAGAAATGTTAACTAATGTGACTATCAGACAAGTTGGTTGTTGCATTTTATTGCTTTTTTATAGAGCTCACTCTTAGTAGTAAGAGGCTGGGTGGGATGATGTGCTTCGTTAAATTTATGGTAAGACTGATAGGAATTGTTTTGCATAGCATTTGACTAGAGTGCTTACAATATAGTTGATAATTAGAAGGAAAAGTAGGAGTGAGTTTTTAATGCAGAGTTGTATTCTGACTTGGTGATGAGAGTGCCTGTGTGCATCAAGTACAACTAGCTGTTCGTTCATCTGGATTTCCTGAGTGTTCACCTTCTGGAGTGTGGTGCAATGAGAGGAACTACAGGAATGTTCGTTCTTTGTGCCAACTTTCCACTCTCCCTATCTGGTGGTGATTGTGAGGAAGTGCAGCAAATGCTCATGCTCTTTTTACAGCAGAGAACGTGCCAGATTGCTGACCAGCCACACAAGAACAGCTGAAGGTAAAGGCCACTCTTGCACATCAGTTAGTGTCAAAGACACAGCAAGCTAAGGAGGAGATGGACTGAGATACTTGCGTAAGTGGCCTTGCTGAAACCACGTGAACATCATGTGAATGCAACTTTTAACAGAGGTGATTGTGAAGTGTCACAGGACTTTATTATTTTGCTTGCAATCTACTGTGAAGTCTCTAATCAAATGAGAATTTGTGTAGGTCAGAGGTGAACATTGGTGGGAAGGTCCAGATGTTCATTTTGTATTGAAGTGGACTTGGAGCTAGGGCTGGTGGTAGTTATTAAAACAATGCTTGAGAAAACAGGGAGGAAATTAGGAAAGGTTGCTGTTTGGGCTTCTCTGGATTACTTTAGGGGCAGAGATCTACTTGAGAATGTCCAACAGCGAGCTACGAAGATGATTGAGGTATTGGAACAGTCTGCCTTATGAGGCAAGGCTAAGAGACCTGGGGATTTTTAGTCTGATGAGAATGCTGAAAAAGGATCTAATTAATGTTTATTAATACATGAGGGCTGGGCATCAAGAAGGCAGGAGCAACCTCTTACAAACTGTTCTCACTTGTGCCCTGGGATAGCACAATGGGAAATAGATCCAAGCTTGAGCACGGGATGTTCCACCTCAACGTAATGAAAAACTTCTTTACTTGTAAGGGTTATAGAGCACTGGGACAGTTTTCCCTGAGAGGTTGTGGGGTCTCCTCTGGAGACTACCAAGACTTGTCTGGATGCATTTGGACCTGTTTTGGTCCTGCTCTGGCAGGTGCATTGGACTCAATCTTCGGAGATCCCTTTCAACTCCTAACATTCTGATACTCATTGAGATACTCAACTCTTAAGTTTTTAATGGAATTAGAACTTGTTTAGCTTACTGTTTTCTAATGAATTGCATTTCTTGGATGTATGTTGCTATATTTAATAAACCTTAAAAACTATTTGGCATTTCTTTTCTCTTGCTAGTTGGTGTCACTTAAACAGAAATTGCAAAACTACAAGGAGTGGTAAATGTCACTCTTCTTTATATGGGATGATTTCCAGGCAGCAGATTCCTGTCAAATTTATGACATTTTAATGATGAAAATACTAGCATATTTAGAAGATATTACTTACTTGCAAGGAACACTCTGTTCTTGCAGGAAGCCACCAGGGTCTAGGTGAATGTGCTAAACTGTCAGAGAGGGTAGGGCTTATTTTTTCCTTTAAATCCAGTGGTGCTCTGTGTGCAGGTTGCATGTGGAGGTTGAAATCCAATGTGCTCATTGACAGCCTCAGCTTCTGAAGGTGCTGGAGAGATGCAGAGACAGAAGTAGCAGAGGGTGTGTTCGTAAGGACTTATTTACGAGAGTTTCCAAGATGAGGTTAGGTGTAATCCGTAGAGGCATTAATTTTGGCAGTGAGCACACCAGGGGCAGGTTTAGTGCTCTTTAGCAATGACAAGCGGTACAACTGTTCTATTGATTTGCTTGCAGCTCACTGTTTAAAAGCTGTGAGTGGTATATTTTGTTAAAAAAAGTGTGTGAGTGACAGAGAACAGAGAGCGGGATGCATAAGAAGAGGGAAGGAGTGGTGAGTTAGGGGCGCTGTAGTGGGAGTGTAGATGACCAAAGAGTGAGGAGCAAAGACAGGAGTCTAATGAGATAGGAGGAAGGAGATTCCTACAACAATCCAGAGAATGAGCAACATTGCTTCAGTCCAGGCAGGCAGACACCAAAGACTACTAATTGTCTAGAAAATAAGAATGAATGAAAAGGAGAGTTGCTCTCCTCAATGTTAATTTCAGTAAGTTCTGTAGCACTGTCCCAATTTCAGTTTAGGTTCTGTGACCTGAGAAACTGGGGCAGTAACAAGTAGGAGAGGTGGTAATGTTAGGTGGCTGCATCTGTATCCTTCTTCCTCATTCAGTAACTTGCATCATATGTATTGTTCACATTCTAGTCTGAGATGCTAATTTGGAAAGGATTGTTTTTAAAAGACGGGGATGCTAGCTGCTCCTTCTCATACAAATAAATGCATGTTCCTTCCTGAATATAATGGTAGTATATGCAAGTGTTCTTTCTAGTGGAGCTTGGGTAGTTTGTGGGTGTTTGTTGAACACCTTATTGTGTGACTGTTCCCACTGATTTCACCCAAATTACTTACTACTTAGATACTTAACTGCTTATGTAAACATGAACCAAAGGGATTCCTTTCTGTTTTTCAATAATAAGTTTTTTGTATTTCTTTCTTGATACAAATGCTCTGATTGTTGTGAGGTTACTATTGAAAACTTGACGTCAATCTCATTCTCTCAAGTTGCTTATTTAGAATTGTTATCCAAGCAAAAACAAAGCTCAGTGATGGTGACAAATCAATTCTCTTTTTCCTGGAACTCCACTGGGCCATTGTTGTTAGTGGTTACTAACATTTCTTTTCTTTCCATAGGCAATGTTCAGTCTCTGCATGGTTGAAAGCGAAGCTGATGAGGTGAATTTACATGGTGTCACAAGCCTTGGTTTAAAACAAGCCCTGGATTTTGCGTATACTGGACAGGTATTGTACAGTTGGTCAAATTGAGAGACACGAAAGAAAACAAAGTGCAGTTAAAACTGAACATAAGCTT
Source organism: Upupa epops (assembly GCA_013397515.1). NCBI lineage: Eukaryota > Metazoa > Chordata > Aves > Bucerotiformes > Upupidae > Upupa > Upupa epops. Next base: position 14,418 of record VZRI01003090.1, read on the forward strand.
ACAGAGGTACTAGAAATTATTTTTCTAGTATTACCGAATAGAAGGTCTTTTGATACAACAGATCTGACTTTCCATGTACATGTTTTTTTTTTCTGTACAGGAACATTCTGATACAAACTGTATGCATTGTTGACAGGCAGTGAATTGTGTAGGGCTTGTGTGCTCCTTTCATGGTGGCCAGACTGTTCATAAAAACATCATGTGGGTTGATTCTGCATGATAAATTTAAAGAAAGAAAAAATCACCCTAGGTGTTCTACTGATGTAAAACACAGCACTAAGTATTTTCTAAATTAATCAAGGGAAAAAGTAATTTCTTACTCTGGACAATGCAGTCCAAATTTCTTTGTAAATGTTTTTAAGCACTCAACATCTTTGTGGCAGCACATCTTAAGACAGTAGGTTATGTATCATGTTCTGTGACTTCAGAAAATGCAGTGATGCTTCTCTTCCCTCTGCCCTGGCCAAAACCCCTAACCTAAGTATAACCTATCCTATCTCTGTGCAGTGTGTTTGGACAGGGCTGCTGCATGACTTCATCTTGGGTCAGAGTTCATGGATAGTGAGCTCACAACACCCAGCTATTTTTGCTTTGGGCTCAAATGTTAGATAACCAAACTACTGGAAATAATGCTGCAGTTGATTCCATGGAAGTGTATTTATTAGTTGATTTTGAAAAGGAAAGCTTAAGTCTCTTTAACATTATTCTGAAAGAGCTGTTGGGTTATACACATTTAAAGCTTCTGCCTCCATACCATGGGCTGGTGATAGGACCTTAATTCTTTCCATGGAAATAAAATAAAAATAAGGGAAAAATTATTGACTTGTTCAAAAGGAGCTAGTTTTGTCACCAGTGTCCACAACAGTTCCACTTCATTATTGGCGTTTGAGGTTAGCACTGGAATGTTTGTGTTTCTGCTGTGATGATAACAAAGGAAACTTTGAGTATGTTTTGTTCTGAGTGAGAGGCAGAGAAGCCATGGTTGTTACTTCATTGGCAGGACATCTCGTTGCCATTGGTACACCTTTTTGTTCTTTCAGTTGAAAGTTTTAATAAAATTGAATTTCTTTGGCACTGTTGACCACCTGCATCATCTCAGTCATTTGAAGCTACAGGTCAAAACAGAACTCTTGTTGCTCAATGGAATTATCTTTTGAGAAGGTGATTTGTGACTTATGTCTAACCTATTTTCTCTGCTCATATAGAGGTAGAGATTACTCTCCCGCCTTTCAGTGCAATTCAGAGTCAAATAAACCTGTGTAACATAAGTTGAAAACACTGAAAGGATAGATTTGGCTTTTATGTCAACAATCTACATTGCTTCCAGGGGTAGGAGTCTCAGCTCCCTGGTCAATGATTTGTGCTTTCTGTTGTTAGAAAGCACAAATTGTTTCTGAGGTTTAGAGACTTTCATTTTCAGCTATGATCTACTTTTGAACAAAAGAGTGGGCTTCTTGAAGTAGAGAGGACTATGCCTGTACATACAGGTTCTCATGTATGTTAGTGATTATAAGGCAAAGTTTGCTCTGCCATGTCTATCTAGTGCCACTTCGAAGCACAGGGAAATCAGAGGCATTCTGTAGGAGGTCTCTTGTAAAGACACCTTTTGAAGCATAACTCAGTTGGAGAAGTAGCAGTGTCAAGTTTTCCCTTTTGTCCTTGAAATTCCTTTCTGGTCTTGGGTTTATATTATTGAGTATTGCTATGTACTGACTCAGGCTGTCAGAATCTGGGTGAGCGTTTCAAGGTAGTGAGTGGGAGTAATCCACAAAGGCTATTAATAAATAACTGGATTACTGCATGCTTACCTCAGAGAGAGTTCTGAAATCAGAGCTGTCATTAGTTTATGGCTGTGAACCTTTTCCAATTTAAAACAACCAGAATGTTTCTTAGTAACCCAAAACTCACTCGCGCCAATTACAGTCTTATATGCGCTGAAAATATAGGTATCAAGACTTGATTTGATGGACCTCTGAAAAGCAAAGACCTTGGACTACATATTTTTAAACGAATGATAGTAAAATCCCCAGTTTCTTGGGTAACAGTGTAGAACTAACAACAATTTAAGCACAGCACTAAGGTATCCATGTCTAAACAGACAAATATTATAAATATTTAGTGTCAGCTTGCTTTATTTCTTTAATATTGGGCTAAACTTGCATTCAGTATGGTGTATAATAGCTCAATATCTTGGGGACATCTGGTGGTAAGGTTTGACATTGCATGATGGCAGTTTGTGGTGCCTGCATGTTTTGAAAGTTATCAACATTAAAAAAGTTAATTTTTACAATGACATTGCAATGTGAAATGAATCCATCACCACTCTCTGTGGACTTAACTTCATCTTCCTGTGTGCTTTTAAGGGAAAATGGATTATGAGAAGAAAATATCATTGTAAAATCAAACACAAATAGTTTAATCATTACAATTAATCCAGTAATATGGTCCCTAATCACTGCAAAAAAAGAAATGGTGTAGAAATTAAAAGTAACAAGAGGAACAGCAGCAGAATGTTTCTACACATGTCGGCTTTCAGCAGTCCTCTAATAATGAAATCTGTGGTGAAAAATGTCTTAAATATGTTCCCTCTTGTCCATAGACACTTGACCACATAATCATTGTATTCGGAATTCAGTGGTAGAGCTCTTTTCTGGGCTTGAGGGTCATTCTTTTACTTCCCACCTGGCAGCAGTCAGGCCAGGCCGGGCCTGAGCCTCAGTGAGCAGGTGACTCACCTTTCCCTATCAGAGGGGCATTTTGAAGGTGTCAGATGTGCATCAGAAGGGAAACGGTGAAGTACAATCAATACTGGTGCTACATGTGTTTAGATTATTGACTAGAGCAACAGTTGGTGGTGCAGACTTTGCTCAGAGTTCTTTCTGTCAGTCTTAAGCCCTGTATTAGAGTCTCTGGGAACTGTAGCCTGCTCTTTTGGGTTGACTGGCTTTCTAACTCTTCTGTCACTGAGAGACATAGAATCATTAGGGATTGGAAGGGACCTTGAAAGATCATCTAGTCCAGTCCCCCTGCCACAGCAGTATCACCTAGACCAAGTCGCACAGGAACACATTCAGTCCGTCTGCATGAACACATCCATGAATGTCTCCAGAGAAGGAGACTCCACAACTCCACAACCCCTCTGGGCATTCTGTTCCAATGCTCCGTTACCCTCACTGAAAAGAAGTTCTTTCTGATACTTGTATGGAGCCTCCTCTGTTCCAGCTTGCACCCACTGCCCCTTGTCCTATCACTAGATGACCTTGAGAAGAGCCTGGCTCCATCCTCCTGACATCCACCCCTCACATATTTATAGACATTAATGAGGTCACCTCTCAGCCTCCTCTAAGTTAAAGCGATCCAGCTCCCGCAGCCTTTCCTCATAAGGGAGGTGTTCTGTTTCCTTCATCATCTTAGTTGTTCTACGCTGGACACCCTCCAGCAGCTCTGTGTCCTTGAACTGATGGACATAATTTTATTTGAAGGAATGGGGTAGCAATGAAATAAACTGATGTAGTTGTGTGGTGAATCAGTCATTACAGGAAGGTGTGCTTCTGATGTAAAGAAACACTTCGTGCATCTAAAATGGTGGAGTGCTAAAAACAATCTCTCTAAAAACTGTGAGACTGAATGGTTTGACACTAGATGTCTTCTCATTGTTGATGGTGGCTCTTGCATTCTTCCTTGAATATAGGTCCAGCAAATTATACCATGTATGTTGATCTCATATATGTTGGCAAAATCTCTTCCTTTCTCCTCCCTCTTTGACAGAGCTGGGGCTGTGCTGCAGCTGTCTTCTCCCCTATTCCAAACAGAACTGTGAGTTTCCAAAACAAAAAGAAATCACCCCCCCCCCCCCCCCCAGCATGCAAAAAAGTCAGCCCCAAAGCCTGCGAAAACACGATTCCCTACCCAAAAGCAGTCATTCAGAGAGGTGCTGCTTGGCTGAGCCAAAGGCAGGTTCTGCCTGGAGCTGAAGAGGTGGTTTTCTCTGGTTCTCAGAAACTTCTTATAGGTGCCATTGTAGGTCCCTATCCCCACTGACCCCAGACCCCAGCCTGGCTCAAAGCATGACAGACATGTATCAGAAATGCTGTTCGTGACTTTCTGGGACTGGCCCAATCCCAGCATCAGCATTTTGTGGCAACTGTTGTCAGACATTACACATCAGGGCTTGGGGTAGTTGCCTGCAGGGGCCTAGAACGTCTTTGCCCTCTGCTCACAGTTTTGGAGTAGAGTTCGTCAATGTGCAGGGAGCGCAGATGAACAGGGAGATAGGCAGAAGTACTAACCAGCTGCAATTGAAATGCTGTCTAAATTACTTTAAAAGAACAGTTTGGGATTTTGATTGCTCTGAAGCACACGGAGTCGTCTCCAGAGGTGGAAAAACAGGTGGTACTTTTGTTAGTTGCCTGTCTTGTTTGAAATGCTGATGACTGTAAGCGGAATCAAGGAGTTTTCTTCTGCTGCAGGCTGGCAGGAATCAGGATTACTTTTTCTCTTGGGGTGTTAAATTCCGTGTGGCTTACTTTATAGACTGTTCTGATGTGACCTTATGTATTTCCTTACTGTTATACATAATGCCAGTTTATTTTTAATGTGAATCATGCATAATGGGCTGCAAAATGCAAGGGATAGTTGGAATGATTGTTCTTTCCAGATAGAAACCTCATAGAGCTGTTAATCTGGACCTTATCCCTCAGATTGTACGTTTCTTTTTCGGGAAAGATAGTTAACGTGGAATTTCCTCCTCAATCTCTTTTGTCCATTACTGACCTCTTTGCTCTAGCCATGCAGTTATTTTGGTTGGCCTACACTGGTTTATTGCTTGTAGGAGGGGCAGGAGGCATTAAAAAGTAAGAGCGTGTTGTCAGTCTGGACAGTGTAGATGTGAGGTGTGAGAAGTTGTGATTGAGAAAGCATGGTGGTTGAACACGAGCCAACAGCATGGCTAGGTGGCCCAGAAGACCCATGGCATCCTGGCTTGTATCGGCAATAGTGTGGCCAGCAGGACTAGGAAAGTAGGCACTTGCTAGGCCTCATCTTGAGCACTGGGTACAATTCTAGGCCTCTCGCTTCAAGAAAGACATTGAGGTGCTGGAGTGGGTCCAGAGGAGAACAACGAGGGTGGGGAAGAGGCTGGAGGGGAAGTCTAATGAGGAGAGGGTGAAGGAGCTGGGGTTGTTTAGCCTGGAGGAGACTTGGGGGACCTTATCGCTATATATAACTACCTGAAGGGAAGTTGTAGACAGGTAGGGGTTGGGCTCCTCTCCCAGGCAGTTAGTGACAGGATGAGACAGCATGGCCTGAAGCTGCACCAGGGCAGGGTTATGTTTGATATTAGAAAGCACTTCCTTATGGAAAGGTTGATCATACACTGGAATGGACTTTCCAGGGAGGCTGGTAGAGTCTCCATCCTTGGAGGCCTTTAAGAAAAGACTGGATGCGGCACTTAGTGCCCTGATGTAGTGATGTTAGGTCATAGGCTGGACGTGATGATCTCAGAAGTCTCTTCCAGCCTCAATGATTTTGTGTGATTCTGTTGTCCATATACTGCTCCTAGCCCGAGATGTTATAGCTGCTGGTTGCTCTGTATGGCCTAGAAGTGTCCTAAAGGAAACTAGTGGAAGAAAGAGGTAAGATGTGTGACCCCAGGCAACCTTTCCCACTCAGAGCCCTAAGATGTACCACATTGGAGGAGGTGCAGAGCAAGTAGGGATAGGAAGAGGTAAATCTTGGGGAAAAGGGGAGTGAATTCCAGTTTCAGATCTGCTGTGCAGAGGATAGAAGTTACAGGCGTTGTTCAGTGCCATGTGTACCTATGACCATGGGGCTAATTACAGGATTTGCTTTTCTGCCTCAGAATTGTGCTGTAGCAGCTCAGGCTTAGTTTATGGAAGTCTCTACTTCTTGCATTTGCAGAGCAATTTTCCTTGGTATGTTGATGAAGCATAAATTAGTGTGTTTCCACATAGAATTAAATGGTATGTTTAAGAAACGTGAATCTGAGATGCTGTGCCATGTGCCATTCTGCATCTTGTGAACTCAGCATTCTGTGCAAGAACCACCAATTTCTTTGCATCCTTTGTGTCCCTTGGCCTACAGATCTGACCACAGCAGGATGTGAACTGGATGTAGTATGTGTTCTCTGAAAGGTTCTTGGGATTAAGGAGGGTAGAATGACTGCCTTAAAGAACAGGATACCCGTTTTGAAGAGAGTCATCATGGAAGCAAAAGAAAAATAACTTGACAAAGGAGATCAGGTTGGAAAGGAGCAATGTGTCAGACCTGGTGGCTTGGGAAATTAAGTTATTTGGACTACCTGCAAAATCCCTTCGTTCTACAGAGGGGTGAAGGTGGTTAAGCTGGGTGGCTCATGAGTCAGAACAGCTGAAATGAAAATCAACCCTCAGAAATAAGGATGGAATAGGATTGATTGTAGGATGCAGCCATGACCCATGCCTGAATTGCATCTAATGAATCCTAATAGCATGAAAACCACTCTTTAAGATGATACTGCAAGGTTGCAAAGTTTGTCTGAAGTTGATGGCTCCAAATTAGTTTGAGTTTATGCCCTGTAATTATGCCTAGTGACCGTTTGGTTCAGTGATGGAGTTAAGGACCAAATTCTCTTTAGTTTTCATGCTAATAATTGGTGATGAATTTTAAAGCCGGGAATCAGAGGTTGCTCTTGTCTCCCTTTCCCTAGTTTTCTACCAGCATCACTGTGAAGACCTTGCATGGTATAGGAAAGTTTAAAAGATGGAAAATTAAGAAAAATGCCTTGAAATGGACCTTGTTTGCTGGTTTTGAACAGATTTGCCTTAAGACAGTAACTAGTCAGCCTCCTTGCCTCTTGTACTTGCTTCTCTCATAGTGCTGCTAGTATTATATGTAAATGGATGACTTAGCTTTCAAACACATTATCACAGTTAAATATAGTTTTGTGTCTACAAGGTAGTACTGTGCTTAGTGCTCTGGTTCTCTTCACATCGTACCTTTAACTGTGCTGAGCTGGTGGCTGGCACTTTTTGAGCAGTATGCCATCAGATGGCAACTTCAATGTAAACAGTGTCTCAAGTGGCAAATGCTGCAAGGTCTAAAACAGCTTCTTTTTTTCTGTCTGACCTGAAGTTCTCACTTGAAAATATTTGACAGTGCTGCTCATTTTTCATTGTGAAATCCTTTCTAGCTTTCTGCTGAACTAGCTCTTTTCATGCATAGTCACCTCATTAGCGCCAGCCGAAAACCTGCATTGTGCTGGATCTGATTCTCATTTACGTGAAGATCCTCCTGTATCTTTCTGGCTAGAGGAAGAACTCTAATGCATTATGTCAATTGCATACATATTCACTTAAACCTTGGTAGAAAGATATATAGTGGTTTGCACATGATTTAATCATGTCATACATTGACAGAACTTAATGTAAATGAGTTCTTGATATCAACAAGAATTAATTCCCTTAACTCCTCTTCTTAATGCATCCATTATGTTGGAGATTATTTGTGGTTGTCTTTGGAGAAAAGCATACTTGGCTGTTTCATTTCCCTCAAAACCAGCTTACCTGCAAAAGATGCAGAAGAACTTATTTTGTTTGCTGTCCTCATTCCACAGCATTTAAGACATATAAACGAAGCTATGAAATACAACTGAATTGTGTAGGCAGAAAAGATCTGAGGAAATCTCTGCTTCCCTGTGGAGCAGTGAGAGACTGACCTCATGTGGTGTGAAACCAAAGTTGCCAGGGGAAATGCAACAAGGATAAAACTGAATAAACTGAGTGTCTTCGAAAAATTTTTTTCTCTCATGCACTTCTGATTTTTATTGGCTACTGCACCAATCTTATTTCAAAGTTAGTTTGGATAGATTTAATAGTTTAATATAAGTTTGGATAGATTATAAGGTGATTGATAATAACAAGTCGACCGGTGCCTGTATTCCCAAAGACTTGTTTTGTCCTGAAAAGAATGTTCTAATAAGCTGACCCCAAGACAGCAGGCTAGGAGCTGATGCCCAATTATCCTGGCTGCTGCCTGTGTGTGATTTTAATTGAAATGAGTGGGGGTTTCATGTGAGCAAGTGGCAAGATAATCAGTCTTGGTTTCTAAGCCCTTTCTGGCACTTCCCCAGCAGCATGCTCACTCTGTGCCTTCACATCCCTGTGCTGTGAAATAAAGACAGTGGTTAGGGAAATCATGAAATGGTACCATGTCGAATGGGGAGGGTGTTACAAGCCTGCATGTGTTTTACAAGTGTGGACAATATTAATGCTGGAGACCTCAAAGTCAATTCTGTTGGCCTGATTTGTCAGTGTGTATGAAAGGTATATAGATAACAAAAGGAGGTTCTTCTGTTTAGAAGTATCCTTTTAAAACAAATAGCATGCAATTAATTTTAAAGGATTTAGGGGGTAATGTGGCTTACGGACTCTCATAGGAAAATCCCCTTAAACAAGTCCTTTGGGTTTTCCTTTTGGATTCACCTGAACTTCAAAAGATCTGACCCCATCTGTGTGCTTACTTGTACTCTTTTTTTCTTTATTGTGACCTAAATGTCTGAGCTAACAGAGGCCTGTAGTACTTTTAGCAAGTGCTGAGTTCCAAATGACAGACTTTCCATTTTCTTCTTTACAGATTCTCTTGGAACCAGGGGTAATACAGGATGTCCTAGCAGCTGGAAGTCATTTGCAGCTGCTGGAGCTTCTCAGTCTGTGTTCTCACTATCTCATTCAGGTGAGATTTCTCTGACTAATTATCAGCCATTTCTGCTTTGTAAACTTTTGTTTCAGGCCTAATTTTAGTAGGAGTTGGTTAGTATAATACCTGGTGCAATCTGAGTGTCAGGAAACTGGATTCCAGAAGTATAGTTTATCCAGTCTGTGGTAGGTGCTTTCTCCTCCCATGTGTTTGATCCATTTCAGGACTGAAAATGAGGATGGTCCACTGATGAATATCTGCACATGGGAGTTTGGCTCCCTCCTTTACCAGAGAATTTGCTTTCTTCTGACTTAGTTTACCAAATGTTAAATATTTCTTTATTGTGATCTTGTGTTGTGAAGCATTCAGATGCTTCATAACAAGTGAGCTGTTCACAACAGAATACTGATGTATATTCTAGAGCACTACCACGTCTCACTAAACTGGCCTCATGCTCATAATGCTGATAGTATCAACATTAAGGCTGTCAATTGTGAAGCAAAAAATAAGGGTCCAGTAAAATATTTTTGGTGCTTGGCTTCTGTAGGAGATGGCTCTTATTGGTATCTAGGAAAAGCCTGTAAAAAAAAGAGAATAGCAGTTCTGCAGAACTGCTTGTATTTTTGTGGGAGGAAGAGTGTTTCTTTCAGTATTGTTTCTGAACTAGGGTGTGTTGGCTGTATCTCTGCAACAGTTGGATGTGAAAACGCACATTGGCATACTCCTTTTCAACATCAGAACTGCCTGTGAAGTCTGCTTGGCAGCTCACTGGCTTACTGAGTACCACAGGCATGCGGGATCTCGTGTTAAGATCTTCAGAATGTGCTTGAAGGCTGTGTGCCTTATGCAGGAAGTGAGCCTTCCAAATGTTTGTTCAGACAGTAAGGTGGCATTAATTCAGTAAGGTGGTATTTATTAGTGCAGTAAGAATTGATTTAAGAAGTTAAAGGACCTGGTAGAGATCTGTAATTCTTGTCAGTTTGTTTTCAAGAGAGTAAGGAGGGATTTAATTTTTGAGAAAACAGTCATGTAATATAATGGAAAGGATAGTTGGCTTGAGAAAGAAGAAATGTGAGATTCTGGACAAGCCACAAAAGTATTTGGCCTACC
>VZRI01003096.1:0-10068 GCA_013397515.1 Upupa epops
ACTGTGCTGCCATTCAACGAGACGAGGGCAGGCTAGAGGGCTGGGCAGAGAGAAACTTAATGAGGTACAACAAGGGTAAGTGTAGAGTCTTGCATCTGAGCAAGAACAACCTAAGGTACCAGCATAGGTTGGAGACTGGCCTGTTGGAGAGCAGTGTAGGAGAAAGGGACCTGGGATCCTGGTCAGCAGTATGACTATGAGCCAGTAATGTGCTCTTGTGGCCAAGAGGGCCAACAGCATCCTGGGGTGCATCAGAAGGGGCCTGGTTAGCAGATCAAGGGAGGTTGTTCTCCCCCTCTGCTCTGCAGTATTGAGCCACATCTGGAGTATTGTGTCCAGCTCTGGGACCCTCAATTCAAGAAGGACACAGCTGCTGGAGGGTGTCCAGCGCAGAGCAATGAGGATGATGAAGGAAGTAGAATAGCTCCTTTATGAGTAAACACTGAGGGAGCTGAGTCTCTTTAGCTTGGAGAAGGATGAGGGGTGACCTCATTCATGTCTATAAATATGTGAGGGGTGGGTGTCATGAGGATGGACGCAGGCTCTTCTCAATGTCATCTAGTGATAGGACAAGGGGTAATGAGTGCAAGCTGGAACATAGGAGGTTCCATATAACTATCAGAAGGAACTTCTTCACAGTGAGGGTAATGGAGCATTGGAACAGGCTGCCCGGGGAGGGGGGGTTGTGGAGTCTCCTTCTCTGGATACATTCAAGAGCCACCTGGATATGTTTTTGTGCGAGTTGGTGATCCTGCTGTGGCAGGGGGGTTGGACTAGATGCTTTATCTAGGTCCCTTTTGATCCCTAATGATTCTATGATCTGAATCTCCCGAGAAGGACACAGCCGTCTATGACCACATTCCAGTCATGCAAGCTGCCTCACGAGGTTTCTATAATTACCACCAGATCCTAATCACCTGACTGGACACAGATTTCAAGCTCCTCCTGCTTATTCTCTATTCTGTGTGCATTGGTGTACAGGCACTTTAGGGAATGATCTGAGCTCTCCAATTCTCACCCCAGGACAGTGAGAGGCCACCTGGCTTTCATTAAAACCAGAGGTCTGTTCCATTGGTGTGCACCCATCAACTATACCACCCCCCTTTGAATCTAGGTTAAAGCCTTATGAGCGGGCCCTGCCAATTCCTGCCCCAGAACCCTTTCCCCCCTCTGAGATAAACTTCTCCCATGTGGACCTGCAAGATGTGTCTAGAGGAGACCAACTAAAATAATCAGAGAGCTGGACCACCTCCGCTGTGAGAACAGACTGAGCAAGTTGGGGTTGTTCAGCCTAGAGAAGAGGAGGCTCCTAGGTGACCTTATAGCCGCTTTGCAATATCTGAAGGGGACCTAGAAGAAAGCTGGGGCGGGGTTGTTTAAACAGGTGCATAGCGAGAGGACAAGGAGAAATGCTTACAAACTTGAAGAGGGAGATTTAGGTTAGACATTAGGAAAAATTCTTTCCTGTGAGGGTGATGAGGTGCTGGAACGGGTTGCCCAATGAAGTTGTGGCTGTCCCCTCCCTGGAAGTGTTCAAGGCCAGGTTGGATGGGGCCCTGAGTAACCTGATCTAGTGATGTCCCTGCCTAAGCAGAAGACTTAGAACGAGATGATTTTTAGGGTCCCTTCCAACCCCAGACATTCTATGATTCTGTGATTCTTTCACCACTATTAGAAATCATATTTGATTATTATTTGAACTTCATGAGATGGAAGTATAAAATGTGGTTGTTGAAATTACTATTTGTGACACAATTGCCATGGATATTAACTATTTAAATATTTACAGCATTGAGCAGCATCTAAAATAAGAATGTACAGTAAGTTACCACAGACCTATTGCAAATCAACTATAGCTATTTTTCCTTGTACTAATTCTGAGATGCTGCAAAAAAGGTTTCTTTGTACAAAGTGTTGACATAAAGGCAAAAATAATTACTCTGTTGCTTTCTTCTTCCCTGCCACTTATCAGCTACTTCATAGATTCATAGAATGGTTCAGGTTGGAAGAGACCTTAAAGATCATCTAGTTCCAACCCCCCTGCCATGGGCAAGGATATCCCCCACTAGACCCGGTTGATCAAGGCCCCATCCAATCTGCCCTTGCACACTTCCAGGGTGGGTGCATTCACAGCATCCCTGGGCAACCTGTTCCAGTGTCTCACCACTCTCACTGTGAAGAATTTCCTCCTGACTTCCTGTTTAAACCTACCTTCTTCCAGCTTGAAACCATTGCACCTTATGCTACCACTATAAGCCCTTGTAAACAGTCCCTCCCCAGCTTTCCTGTAGCCCACTTCAGGTACTGGAAGGCTGCTATAAGATCTCCCCAGAGTTGCCTCTTCTCCGGGTTGAACAACCCCAACTCTTTCAGCCTATCCCTGTAGGAGAGGTGCTCTAGCCCTCCAGTCATCCTCATGGCCCTCCCCTGGACATGTTCCAACAGTTCGATATCTTTCTTGTGTTGAGGGCTCCAGAACTGGATGCAGTACTTTAGATGGAGTGTCACGAGAGCAGAATAGAGGGGGAGGATCGCCTCCTTTGACCTATTGGTCATTCTTCTTTTGATACAGCCCAGGATGTGGTTGGGTTTCTGGGCTGCAAGTGAACATTGCTGCCTCATGTTGAGTTTTTTATTGATCAACATCCAGAGTCTTTCTTCTCAAAGTAGGTTTCAGCCTGTCCAGGTCCCTCTGGATGGTATCCTTTCCCTCAAGCATGCCCCCCACACCACAGAGCACGGTGTCATTGGTATTGCTGAGGATGCACTCAATGCCACTGTCCATATCACCAACAAAAGTGTTAAACAGTACTAGTCCCAGTACTGACCCTTGAGGGACACAACTCGTCATTGTTCTCCATTTGAACTTTGAACCGTTGATCACAACTCTTTGAATGCAGCCATCCAGCCATTACCCAGTGAGTGGTCTGTTCATGAAATCCGTATTTTCCCAGTTTGGTCACCAGGATGTCATACAGTCCAGGTAGATAACTTTGGTTGCTCTTCAATTATCAACTGTCTGTTAAGCATAGCACTCTTCTGACATAAATCCTCTCTTAAGCATAAAGTAAGCACCGAGAATAGTTAATGAAAATCATGAGAAGTTATTACGGGATATTACGTTACTGAAAGTCCTGCATGGTGCATATCTTTCCTACTCCAAAGAATTCAAAATAGAAAACCTAAGAACTCTGTCTTGATAATATTTTTAAATGATCTAGCCAGGATTCTTGCTTTCTACTTTTGCCTTTATAGCAGTATCAGATACTTAAATCTTAAATTATTTGCTTAAGTTGGACAGTGTCCAAACTCTAAATTATTTCATTGGGACTATTTTAATTTTTTCCCTATCACTTTAGCACTCTATTGACATAAGACTTTTTTTTTTTGCCACTGCCTTCAATGTAAATTCTATTATCTTATGAAAGTGAGTATTTGCTCACTTAAGCAAATCAGTATTTGCTTATAAGCAAAATTTAGATAAGCAAAATTTATCAGTAGCTGTTATGTTTAATTTTGCATCCTCTAAATACTCATAAAAAACTTAAAATCTATCAATTCAGATAATACTGGAATGCAACCAGAATAACTAGAAAGAGCACATACACTTTATGAATTCACAAGTTAATTGCTCCTGCTGCATGTTAATATTTCCAAGCCCCCAAAATTATTAAGCCCTCAGTGTCTAAAAAATGTGTCTAAGAATTTAATAATTTAATTCAAAGTTCTAGAAGTTTCCAATAACTGTTAATTCAGAAAGTATTTCTATGATGCTCTGGTAGTTCTCCTTTTCCTAGTTAAGATTTCAATATAAAATATTCAGTGAATTATATAGCAGTATAAATTAAAATAATATCCAAAAGCTTATTCTAAAGTATTGAAAAACCTGGTATTGCTTAAATGAGAGAATATTAAAGCAGATATATTTCCAGGCATCTATTTTGTTTAATGTGCAGGTTTAGATTAATAGCAATCCACTGAAAATACTGAAACTATACTGTTCTTTTCAAAAAGAAATGTTGCAGACACAAAAAAATGTAGTGAAAAGTGTCTTACTAGTAGAGCTTTGTCATCATGTACTTTGGCTTTACTTGTCTTAAAATTTTTTTATCAAAATGGTTGAAATGACTGAGAAAGTAGTTTACTAAGTGTGGCTATAAATATTTTTACAGTGGGGTGTCAGAATGGATCACATATTAACTGAATAACAAGAATAAGAAAATACTTCATAATTCTACAAATTATTAGGGTTACACTTACATTAGCTTTGCCAAGCACATTAAGTATTGAAATAATTTTGATTTCACTGTATGGAAAGTGTGTTTATTTGAGCATATGGAAGTTTATATAATGTGAATAATATTAGCAGAAATAATGCTATCAGGATAAATGTAAAGTAACATATATCAATATACAATGTGGCGTATACCACAAGTAGTGCTACAGACTATGGTCTATGGCTTGATGGGAATGCTTAACATAGATTCCAAGTTATGTCCTTGCAAGGCTTTAGTCCATGAAATGACTGTAATAGAAATAGTACTGAAGAAACTATAGTGGAAAGATAACTTAGCACATTTAAATTGATGTTGCTGAAAAATACAGCATTTTCAAGAGACAGTTATACCAATGTTACCAAAAGTGTAACTGGAAAGAAAATTCTGAAATTCTGAAATTATTTCTGCTGAATTTATGTTTGGAATAAACAGCTGTAAAGGGGATCTGATCATAAACCTTCGAGGATGTCACACCCCACGACACAACCACATAAATGCATACTGTAAAATGTAGAAAAAGTTATCCCTGTCTGACACTGGTCCTGTAAAGTCATTCCACCAATTTACCTTCGACATCTACTTTGAGCTGCAGATAATATCACACATAATAAAATCCAAGTCTTTTTCTTCATTACCTTTCTTTTGGAGTCTAGAGGGATTGTTTAAGCATAAGGATTAATTATTTCATTATGTTTAATTCAAAAGTGTACAGTATTTTAGCTTGTGGTTGTTCACATAGTTCTGTGTTAAGACTTTGTGAACTTTGGCAATGCCCTGATAACCTAGATCCTTCTGTTTTTATTTCTTTTTAACCTCCTGGCAGTTCTGATGCTGGGGGGAGTAAGTAGAACACATACATTTCACACTGCCAGAGCTTTTATTAACTACACTAAGAGCTACACTTTTCTCACAACACAAGTATGCTTATGCAGACCCCTTAAATAATTTCCTTCCTCTCCTCCCTCTCTCTGTTCCAGCAAAGAAAATATTTCCTATATTTTATTTGATATAACATTTATATTCATTACTCTTCATGTTTAACAACTACAAATCCTTGAAGAGCCACATCCTGCATGATAGTTTCTATGTTTAACTGTCCATGAAGTGGACATTTCTACTTTTGTTTGCAAGGTAAAGTATGTAGCAGAACTTGGAATAAATGTCTTGATACAGTATTGATTCTATAGACTATTATTTTGCCACATGGAAAAAGAAGTTATGGGGGAAAAAAAAACATTGATGCAGTGTTTTGAGAATAATAAACTGATTACTTTTTGAAAAGACTAATTTTTTTGTTGTTGAATTCCCAGATAAATATTCAGTTGCGTGTTGGTATCCTGGAACAAAAATAATATGAAAGACTTTCCAATTTTCTTTTGATAAGTATGTAATTTACTTTTTGCATTCTTACAGTACCAGTTTTTGTTTTAAAATTAAAAACATCTACAAACCTAAGCCTGATGTAAGTTTTGAATGTATCTTAGAAATACGTACCAGTGGTATTTTTTGAGTGATTTAACAGTAACAATTCCTGGACAATGGTGCACCTTATAAAACAAAATTATATAGCAGTTGAAAAGCCAGATGCACTTCAAAACAGGCAAATGTAGAGTTAGTATTTCCTTGGATGGGATTGCTGTGAATATAAAGCAATTGCAACGTATTTTATCAAACTAATTTTCCTAGCAAAATGGGGAAGTTTTGTAAAAGAAGGCAAAGGAGGGAAAATTAAGTATAGGAGCTAGTCAATTCAGGGATCTACTGGCTGCTTCAAGACAGTTATATTCCAATGCCTCAGTTGCTCATATATAGCAAATCACAATGTACTTTGCCTTTGCAACCTTCAAAGATGGCATGTAACTACGAATTTACTGGACTTAAAAAATTTTCCCTTTCAATTTACTTTTACTTTTGTTTAAAATAAAACCTAAATTTCTGAGACATCTCCCCTGAGAAAAAAAAACCTATATTTTAAATAATATAGGTTTTATATGTGTAGCAACTAATTTGTTACAAAAAAGTCCTATTGTATTTTTCTCTCTACCTCCCACATAATCTATTCTTTTAAGTAGCAGCTGCCAGAATTTGTTGACCAAAAATGCAAGGATTTTCACAGAAAAGCAGTTTCTAGAAATGTCCTTAATCTTGTCATAGAAATCTTCATCCTCAAATACATCATGAATGCAGCTTTTTACTGACTATATTTGTTGGAATGCAAAAATGCAAATTTTTTATCAACTGTTGGTTTATATAGTTTCAGCCAGCCATATGAAATCTTAGCTTGACCTATTCTGGGATGGTTAAAACTGAAACTAATTTTGTTTTCACAAGGAGTGATACGAAACAGCATGTCACCAGAAACAAGACCTTATGTGCATTCTACAGATAATGACGAACCAAGTACAAGGTGATTCTAGTTGCAAGCTTGGTGTGTGCTTTAGTAAATCCTCCCATTAACAATCAATATTTTAGCAAAGCTTCCAATTAGCAAATCTGCAAACATGTATAGAGATATAAAAACTGTTTATAAGGGACAGTTTTAAAACAATAAAGGATCTTCGCTTTGATTCATATTGAATCATGTGGATTTCAGGTTAGTTCTCATATATTAGTAATTTTCATTAATAAAATAGACAATTTCTGTTGAAATAGTCATGTTTTTAGCATACCACTTGTAAATTTCAGGAGAAAATTGTATTATAGTGTTACGGTTTTACAGAAAGTGGATACGGTATCTTTTCCATAACATTCCTTTCTGTCTGAGTGGATAAGATTTATATATCTCAAGGGAGGATGACAATTTTGCAACCCTAGAATGGACAGATTTATTATCACCCATTCGGACCTTTTGGCTTATTAGAGCCAAATCGTACTCCGTTTTATTTACATCTTCGTAATGGGTTAAAATTCTGTCTCTCTCAGTTCATCTGGTCTACCTATGACCAGATGCTAACTCATCCTGGCAGAGTTACCAGTGACAGAGCTAGACAGTGTGAGCAAATGCATTCAAATATAAGTACACAGTACTGCTTGCTAGACTGTAAATTCCCTGGGACTTAGATCATATCACTTACCCATGTTATCACTTTCTGTCACCTATACATATGACCTCAATGAAGCCATTCCTGACTTACAGATCAGCTTTAGCCAACTCTGGTGTTCAGAACCAGAACACTCATACCTGTTAGTTTGTGTTTAATAGATGTTATATTCTTTATAGTGTTTTTCATACCATATAGCAAAGACTATTCTAACATAATCCTCAGTGAGGACTTATTATACATGAATATAGGTACCTAAAAGCAGATCCTAGAATGTGATTTGCATCACCTGACTATAGTGTTACAATCACTAACATGTATTTGATACTAATTTGGTTTTTTTTCTGAATGTCCCAGAATATTAGTGTATTTAGCAAGTGTATAATGCTGTACGTCTGCACAGATATAATCTAAGAAATTATGTATTTATGGAAAAGAGTATAATCAAGTTGAAAAAATGAGTGTCAGGAGTCTTTGATTAACATCAGTCCCACAGTGCTTCTTGTCATAGGTAGTTTATGAAGGCTACAGAACTACATTTTACCACTGATTTGTTAGCTCTTGTTCTGAATTATCTGCTTGCATCCTTACAATTACATTGCTACTTGTGATCGAGAAACTGGGATAGGAAGTCGTTGCGCTGAACACAGTTCTTTGCACTTTTCCTCACATCTGAAAAATACTATGTAACTTTAGCACAGATAGTTGACATAAACTCCTGTGAAGTATCCAAATCATTGCCAAGTCCACAGTCTATTTTTGTTTTTCATCAGATGCGTTTCTGCCAATTCCTAACGTATACAGTTGAAATAAATGCTTTACATTTGTATGTCCCATTGTCAATATTGGATCTGGGAGCAACCCAAACTGAAATACCAGACTCGTGACTTTTTCTTAAGTGCCTATAAAATATATCTCATTTTAGTGTCTTTTCTGTCACTGAGTAATTCTTTTTATGGGTTTGTACTTAATTTCACTATACCGCACTATACAGTTCAGTTTCACATATGCTGTCTTTGAAAAAGAAAGATAATGTCTTGAGTTATATGAATAGCACTGAGACTTAATATGTAATAAATCAACTGATCAGGAGATCAGGTTATTCATATTTTCACTGGCCAGTCAGGTTATGCAAGCTGTAATGATACTATTCTATTTCATTCAAAGACAAAAACCACGTTTGCTGTTCAAATACAACCTGAACTGTGTGGATGACTTTTCTGCTTGCAGAGATGTAGGAACATGTCCTTGGTCACTAGGGACAATATCCAAAATCTACTAAGTTATCCCTTTAAAGGATAACTTTTAAAAGAAATTTTCTCACTGACATACATGAATTCTGAATTACATACTTGGTTCATGTTTAACTTACTAGTTAATCATAAAAGCCATTGGGCTGGAAGGGACCTTTATAGGTCAGCTGGTCCAATACCCCTTCAGGGAAAACAGACCTCTTCAACTATCTCTTCAGGTTGCTGAGAGCTCAGTAGAGCTAGACCTTGAAAGTTTCTAGAGATAGGTCATCTACCACCTCTCTGTGCAATCTGCTCTAGTGTTTCACCACCCTTGGCAATTACATCAGGATTTCTCCCAGGACTCTGTCGGACTATGATTAACAGGACAAATGGCTCAAACGGTTGTAAGAAGACTTGTGAATAGGGTAATGTGAGAGGCCCTGAAGCTGACAATGAGATATATGTTCTGTGGTGCAAACACACAGGCCCTAAGACAGTGCCATCTTCTGCAAGGACTTACCCATTGGCAGAAGCTTTCTGTACAGTGGGGAATAGATTCTTGCCTCGCTTACACCCCTGTGCAATCTTCGAAAGGGGCTGTTCAGGGAAAAGCTCCCCCCCTTCCCCTTTTTGCCTTTTGGCTTATTAGAGAGCTTGTGGGCTGAAAGGTGGGATCTCAGCAGGTTATAAAAGTTCGTGCTGCTATTCACTACAAAGTCACTTTTCAGCAGTTGCTTCGTGGTAAATTAATGAGATAGCTGAGCCTGGAGGAGAGCCAGCAGCTTCAAGGGAGGTAACAACCGCTTCAAGGAGAGAGCAAGGAATCATCAAGCTAGTAATCACAGATTTCGGGATCCATAAACAAACCTTCTCTCCCCTTGCTCTCCAATCCCTATCCCCTAATTCGCTTTGCCAGAACACATTGCCAAGCCGTGAGGTTGGAAGAGAACAGTGGAGCTTGTGAGGAGAAAATTTGAGAAATCTTTCTGGCATTCCTTTCTTTTCTCTCTGTCTCTTTCGGCATTCCTGTGAGGGAGTTTGCTTTACTTATTTATCTCTACAGTAGGAGTTTTCTCCTTTTACTCTGTCTGTATCGGGTGCACTTTTTCTCTACAATTCTGGTGGCGTTTGTTTTCAATCTTCTGCAAGGACTTACCCATTGGCAGAAGCTTTCTGTACAGTGGGGATTAGAATGTTGCCTTGCTTACACCCCTGTGCAACCTTCGAAAGGGGCTGTTCAGGGAAAAGCTCCCCCCCTTCCCCTTTTTGCCTTTCCTTTCCAAGAGATAAACCCTGATCTTGGAATAGTGCCAAAGGGTGGGGATTGAGGCGGTCTAGGGTGGCTCCCAGAGGACATCGGGTGTCCACCCATTCTCTTTCATCACTTCCACCCAGGGAGGGAGCTCCTGGCAGTGCATCATTTATAATTTCCTGCAGGAATAAGTCGGGATTGGGGCCCTCTAGTAGAAGGCGGCTAGAACAACAGCTTCGCGAGAGAACTTAATTTGTTATCCT
>VZRI01003098.1:0-19681 GCA_013397515.1 Upupa epops
TGATCCCTAATGATTCTCTGAATAGATGAACAGGCTGATCTATGTTAGTGCTGAGGAAAGAAGTCCCAAGGACTTACTCAAGAGTACCTTCCTCTCAAACAGCACTACTGGAGCCACCCAGTTCACCATGGGGGGAATGCTAAGTGACATCTGCTAGGATTCACCTGCATCTTCAGCGCAGAACAGAAGATACCATACATTTATCTCTAATTCAGTGGAGACATGGTGGTCTCACACTACAGTAGGTTCTACATGTGATTGTGCTTGTGGGCTAACAGGGTGTGGGAATGAATTTGTCATGCTCTTAAAGCAAAAGACCTCAAGAATTCTTCAGTGCTTGTCCTTTACCACACTCTTGTATTACTGTTTTGATTAGAGCTGAGGGCTTTTCCTACAAAGACATTAGAAGACAGGAACGGATTGGTAACTGATTCTGTAACAGCAGCTGAGTCTGTGACCAATTAATACAAAGAGTCAGGGTAAAATGTTCCCTGATAGCA
This sequence comes from Upupa epops, assembly GCA_013397515.1. Classification (NCBI taxonomy): domain Eukaryota; kingdom Metazoa; phylum Chordata; class Aves; order Bucerotiformes; family Upupidae; genus Upupa; species Upupa epops. The sequence goes on from VZRI01003098.1 coordinate 501, forward strand.
TCTAAGGACTGAACTGCACATTGCAAGCACCCAGCTCTCTTCAGTCACTGTGATCACCATCCTACACTACCTTTGCATTTTGGTTATTTACCCACCACTGGTAAATGGAAGCTTGCTTTCCTTCACCAGATTTATTTTGGAAAGCACTTGTTCATGGGATAGCAAAGGAAGGCAACTAGTGTGCCCAGGTGGCCAAGAAGGCTAACGGCATCCTGGCTTGTAACAGAAATTGTGTGGCCAGGAGGAGGGAATGATTGTTCCCTTGCACTTGGCACTTGGCACTCATCTTGAGCACTGGATTCAGGTTTGGGCCCCCTAGTACAAGAATAATATTGAGGGGCTGTAGCAGGTCCAGTAATGAAGGGTAATGAAGCTGGCGAAGGGTCTAGAGCTTGAGTCCTATTGAGGGGCAACTGAGATAACTGGAGGGTCATTATCTGGAGAAAAGAAAGCTGAGGAGAGAGACCTTATTGCTGTGTACAACTACCTGAAATAAGTTTTGGAGCAAGGTGGATGCCTCTTCTCACAAGTAACAAGTGATGGGACAAGAGAAAACAGACTCAAGCTGTGCCAGGGGAAGTTCAGGTTGGGTATTAGGAATGAATTCTTCTCCAAAAGGGATGTCAAGCATTGGAACAGGCTGCCCAGGATAGTGCTTCAGCCATCCTCCCTGGAGATAATAAAAAGACTTAGGGACATGGTTAGTGGTGGAACTAGAACCACGCCCTACATTTCAAATATCTGCAGTTAAATCCACTAATCTGGCCAGAGCACACCAGTGCTATGCTTGGACGATAGTCACATCTGAGCTCAGATGCACATGGCTGCTTTGCAATAGGAATTCTTAGCACTGAGGATGGAAAATAACATATTACAAAGCTACAGGAACTGGTTGACCTCACACCAGTGTTGCAGAAACTTAATTTCCACTTACAACAAAACAGAAGGAGATGGTTGTGGTCATCAGGTTTGGCAAATAATGATCATTATCCTTTTATAGGCTTCCCCCCCACCGTAGGGATTACATAACTGCATTTTGTGGTTGTTTTAAAGGTGAAGGTTACACATAAAATTTAATCAACCATGATATTTCAGGGCTTTTTTTATAAGAAAAGGATTTGAATCTTCATCCATAATTATCTGAGCGGCTCTTATTCTCCTTGGAGTTATCACACCTAGTGAATAGAACTTTTCAATGCTACATGTTTACCTTTAAGGGAAACTCAGCCTGATATTTACATGACTCAGTAGGCTCTGTGGAATTCTCCTCACAATTTCTGGTTTGTAGGATAATGTACATCTCTTAGCAGACCTCAGCTGACTTAAGTGTGGTAGTCAGCAGTGTAATAATCAGCTCACAGAACAAACAAACAAAACCACCCAGCCAAGAAACTCCCAACACACCAGCAGCATTGCTGATCTTTCCACTTGGAAAAGACCTTCAGGATTGTCTAGTCAACTGTTAATCCAGCACTGACAAGTTCTCGACTAAACCATACCCTTAAGCGCTAGGTCTACATCTACAGGACTCCTAAATACCTCCAGGGAGGATGACTCCACCTCTGCCCTGGGCAATTCATTCCAAAGCCTGATAACCCTTTCAGTAAAGAAATGCTTCCCATTAGCCAATTTAAATCTTACTCAGCACAAACCTGGGGTCTATCACTTGCCACTTGGTTCAACAGACCAATCCCTACCTCTCTCCAACCTCCTTTCAAATACAATTACACTCCCATAAAGCTACAGAAGGAAAGAAGGAGAACATGACAAAGATTGCAGCTAGAACATATTTACAGAGCTTTCCATCCCCATTTGTCTCCTGTATTACTAATCCAAACTCTGATATGAAAATGAAAGGTCTTTCTGTTAGACACAATTAATTTTGATATATTTTCAGGAAATTGGTTAATAGCAAATACAATTTTATGTCTGCCCACTCAGTGCAGCCAGCTGGCTAATGAAGCTATTGTTCCTGTAACTCAAGGTCTTGTCTTACATGATAAAACTATAAATACAGTAGGTGATACCTTGTTGAATAAGGGGTGGAGAGTCCTGTAAGAGAGCACTGTCTTCCCTTAATGCGTTTGAAAAGGTGTGAAGGAGAACAGCAGGTACATGTGTCAGTGCTACAGCGCAGACTGTACAACCCAGTCACTTTCAGAACAAAGCTTCACTCATCACCAGCAAAACACCAGTGATGATGGCCTTAGTGGGAGGCTTCTGCGCTGTGAAAATGGAGGGTCAATGGTATCACAGATCCATTACAGTTGGAAGAGACCTCCAAGATCATCAAGCCCAACCATCACCGCAACCTCACCCTGCCCACTAAACCCTGCCCCCCAGGGCCACATCTACATGGTTTTTGGACCCCTCCAAGGACAGTGACTCCACTCCCTCCCTGGGCAGCCTGTTCCAACCTCTGACCAGGTTGAACAGAATTGTCAGGGAAGAATTTTTTCATAAAAGAAGGAAAAAAATCTTTTCTGTAAAGAAATTTTCCTAATCTAAACCTCCCTGGCACAGCTTGAGGCCATTTCCTCTTGTGCTGTCACTGGTGACTTGGGAGAAGAGAGTGACCCCCCAGTTCTCCACAACCTCCTTTCAGGTAGCTGTAAAGAACAATAAGGTCTCTCCTCAGCCTCTTGTTCTCTATCTCAATGATATCTATCTCTCGCTTGATACCACTGTTGTGGTCCATGTTTGATATTTGCAAAATCCACAGTCAGAAGCTGTAGTTTAATGTAAAGAAGTGATAAATATTCCTTCATGAAATAATGTTTTCAGGGCTTAGAGGAGCAAACTCACACTTCTGTCAAGGTTTTCTTTTTTGACTCAGTCTCTGCTTTCCACCCACAAGCTCTCAACCTGATAATTTCTATTTTTTAAAGACAGCTTTCTGCAATCGATTACTTTTTAACATCTTTAGGACTGTATGATGAAATGGCATGAACACTATATTCATTTCCAGACCAATACATGATGCATTCAATTGGGTCATCCCTTTGTTCCTCCCTTACCCTTTGGAAACTCATTACCCTAGGAATGGCTGCCAAACCTTTTTCTTACAGGTCATTACCTGTGGTTTCCTACAGGGTAAGCAGTAATTTAATACTCCACCCTTTCTGAGAACAAACCTCCTGCATGCTATGTTAGGTTTAGCACAGCTTTTTACACACACAGAGAGAAAACTTAGTTCTCCTTACTTTAGAAATCGATTGTTGGTATGGAAGGCTACTGAACCATCTTTTAACTTGAACAGAAGAAATCCCAAAGAGCTTACTTCTTACACATCAAATAATCCCCTCTGGTGTGTATATCCTGGTTCATTTAAATGCTTATTGCTTACACAGATAGTTCACTTTGAATATCTACAAAGAACTTGAAAAACCCAACTCATTTTCCTGTAGGGAAAATACAAAATTACTGTGAAGGGTTTGGCTGACGTACAAGCCAGTTTCTTCACTTCCTTTGACACTTTCAGTTAATCCCTAGGATGCAATCAGTGCCACCTTGACATCATCTGACAGTGTAAACCTCTCATCTCTACTTGCTGCTCCTACAAATGACTGTCCCACTCACAGGTGTCTGTGTCTGCAAACACAGACCACACATTGGTGCAGACTTTGTCCACACTAGAGCCTCGTTCTGCTGAACCTCAAGCCAACAGCAAGGGCAGTGATTCAGCCAAGTTTTAGGACAACTCTGTCTACCCCCCCCCAGTCCCATTCTGCCTGCATTCCATTAACATCCCTATCTGTTCCAGCCAGAGTCTCAGGTTTATCTCCTCACCAACAATCAACACGGTCCTGCTTTCTGTCTTCAGAGTTTCTACAGGAGCCCCCATCCATAGAGGTGGTGAAGGACAGCCTGGCTGTGGCCCTTAGTGAGCTGGGCTGGCCGATGTGGTGATGTTAGGTCATGGGCTGAGGTGGATGAGCTGAGAGGGTTTTTCCAGAATCAGTAATTCTGTGATCTCTGTCTGGGAAAGGAGCTCAAAACCAATAAAGCAGAAGTAAATCAAAGCAAGCATCTGAACTCAGTTTTACATGAGTAAAAACAACACCAAAACAACAACTCAGGGGAAGCAAAAGAAACTCCCATGCTACTACAAGAAGTATTCCAAGGCATGGTATGGTGACAGTCTGAAAGGTGAAAAAATACAACATTAAAATGTAAATAATTTCCAACTAAAATATGGAAAAACATACAAAATGTCACTCGGTGGATATGACGGATGTCCCACAAAGCAGGTAGCTCTGCAGAACCAATTATAAACACAACTTGAGTTTCTGGATATGTCCTTCCAGATATCAAGAAGGAAACTTAATCACACCAGTAAAGTCACTGGTTGAAAAAAACTCCTTCCATTCTGACCCATACTTCCCCGAAGTCTCACAATAAAGAGATTATGTTCTATTGCTGTGCATCACTAGTCCAAGCTGGACTTGAAAACACTTCCTCAGGGAAGGGGTGATCAGACACTGGAATGGACTGCCTAGGGCAGTGGTAGAGTCCCTGTCCCTGGAGGTGTTGAGGGACAGCCTAGCTCTGTGGCTGTCCCAGTCTGGCTGATGTGGTGATGATGTTCGGTCATGGGCTGGGCTGGATGAGCTCAGAGGGGTTTTTCAGCCTCAGTTCTGTGATTCTCCACTTTCAGCTATCACAATGTAATAAAAGAAACTGCAGCATAGTTGACCTTGATGATTTTACTTACTTTTTATTGGAACATGAAAAATGTCGACAGAAGTATTTATTAGAAACATTGTGAAAAGCACATTAGCAAAAGGAGTATTTGCAAAGAGACGTATTTTAAAATCACAGCAAGAATCATACCCGTTCAAGCCTTCACATACTTTCAGAAAAAGACATCTTTCCCCAGTTTTCAACTACAGAATCATGACATTCAGCTCAGTGTAAAGGCCACAACCGTCAAGTGTTCATCGTCCACCCTTTTGTATTTGGTATTTCCCTGGTGCATACTTCAGCAGCAGCTTTCTCTGAGCTTTCTGCAAAGCAAGGTGAATTCCATCCCACAGCATAGCAGCATCTGACATCTGCATCGGAAGTGTGGTCAGCAGATAAAGAGAAGTGATACTGTCTCTCTGCTTTGCCCTGGTGAGATCTCACCTGGGTGTCCAGTTCTGGAGCCCACAACACAAAAAAGATCTGGAGATGCTGGAGCGGGTTCAGAGAAGGCCATGAAAATGATCAGAGTGCTAGAGGACCTCTCTGATCCAAGGACAGGCTGAGAGAGTTGGGGTTGTTCAGTCTGAAGAGAAGACTCCAGATGGGACCTTAGAGACCTTCCAGTCCCTGAAAGGGGAGTATAACAAGGCTGAGAGGACTGTTCACAAGGGTGGGGAACAATAAGACAAGGAATCATAGTTTTAAGCTGGGAAAGGGCAGATTTAGGCTGGACATGGAGAGAAAGTTCTTGAACCTGATAGTGGTGGATCACTGGAACAGGCTGCCCAGAGAGGTGGTGGAGACTGCATCCCTGGAGCCATTCAAACTCAGGCTGGATGGGGCTCAGGGCAATCTGGTCTAGTTAGAGATGGACATGCTTGTTGTAGGGGGATTGGACTAGATGATCTTTGGAGGTCCCTTCCCACCCAATATATTCACTGACTCTATAATAGTTTCATTCATTCACATTCATAAGATGTGCCTACCTTGAATACTGATGTTTCTAAACTGTACAGACACACACACAAATTCCTTGAACAGAGGTCAGGCTGAACTGCCTGACAGTGAAGAACGAGACTTTGAGCCTTTTTAAAGTTTCATCTGCTTGTGATGATAAAGTTGTAGAAAGAAGGAAAGCAATCCTGAGGTGTATCTTGTTTGGAACTATTTGAGGAACTATTGTTTCCTAAAAAACATGTGGTTGCCAAAGTAAGGTACTCAGTACTGAATGTCTGGGGTGCTAAAAGCCATTAGAATCCCTGTGAAGAGAAGGAAGGAAATACCACAGAGATCTTTGAAACCATGAATGGCACAACTAGTAAGCAGTTAATTACTGTTCAGTCTTGAAGGGACAGATCATCAGCCAGTAGCAAGCTGAATGCAGAAAGACACATTTCCTCTCTCAGTGCATATTTATGACCCATGGACCTCCATTCCAGGTGATGTGAATTGTAGAAGAGGAGGCTTGAAAAGAAAGATAGAAGAAATTGGTGCACAAATAAGGTCCTACCCTCAGTGGAGTTTGCAAAATTGTTCTGCAGACGCTTGAAATGTTTAAAAAGGCCTTCTTATTGTAGGCTTGATAATTCTCTACTCATCCTCAGACAACAAAGCAATATCCTGCTCATCCAGCTTATTTTCATAATAGCACCTGTTACCTGGAATGGCTTTCAGTACTACTGAAATGTGCTACTGCCTTCCCCAAAAGTCAGTTTTCAGCTGCTGTTTTTCAGTTCTCTGTGCTGAGCCCCATGGCTTTCACGCGCCACCACCTGTCTGTACATTCAGTTATGGAAGCTGGTTATGTATTGGTCATAGGGGTGACTTTCTTCAACTTCCTCCTTTGCAGAGCCAGGTTTAAGGCTTTGAAGAGAGTATCCTTGTTGTTCAGAACGTTGTAGCGATTCACTTCCACTAACCTGCTGAAATCATACGGCTCAAAGGTGAAATTTAGTGTACGGTAAGGAGAATCTTTTGACTCAATAACAAAGTCACCAAAGGATTTCTCTTCTGCTGACATCCGTTTAAGTCCTGCAGAAAGAAAGCAAAAAAAACCCCACAAAAAACCCCAGCTGTGGTAGACTCGCTGTCACTGGATTCTGCAAGGTGCACATCACAGTTAATTCTGAGCTTTAAGTTCCTTCTGAGAGATTTCAGATCCTTCAGGGTGCAAAGTGTTTGGAAGCTGAAGGTAAAGTCCTATGATCCTCTTTACTTTCACTAGACTCTAAACCATTGGACTGGAATACATTTTCATTGTGATAAATTGTTCAGTGCATCCATTCACTATCATGCTCAAAATAGAGAATACAGAGCTCAATTCTTTGTGGTACTGCTGTTTTACACTACAATAAAAGACACCAACTGACCTGAGAGCTCAGCTGACCTTAGCTGGTTAAAATATGCTCCTCAAAATGTGATAACTCATAGTTTTACTGCCCTGTCACTTCAATTTAAATATCCATCTTGAAAGATGAATGTTCAGGTAATTTGCTAAAAAATCCTTCTGCTATTACAGAAACAGTAGTCTTGAGCCACATGCAAGCCCAACTCTTTGAAATTCTTGACCTTTAATGAGCAAACACAGGCAGAGCCTGTCAACCATTGCAGTATCTATACAGAGTTCTTAGGTTTCCCGTGATGTGCCTTAGTCCAGTGCATTATTTCCTATAAATTCCTAAAGCTTTTTTCAGGATCCTGTTTCCCCTAGCACGTGACAATGAATTTTGCTTCTCTCTTTGTAAAGATACATCTCTGTATTTCATCCCAGAACTCTTGATTAATAGACTGAAGTGGGTCTAATAATTAAATCTACATTAATCACATTAAGTAAAGCAAGGATTGTTTATCACTTGAGCTTAACCTGCAAGGGCAGGTCATTTAGGAGAGTTACTTGACTTGACATGTAGAGTGGTCTCCAGTATTTTACTGCTTATCAGTTAATTCATATTCAATAAACAAATTAATTATTTCATGATTAATCTGTTCCTATCTATTTAGAATAACTAGAAAGTATCGGGGCAGGAAGGTTCATAAAGAAGCAAAAATATTGCCCAATTTTCATTTTTCCAGCCTTCAGATTATTTTTTTCAGCTTCTCTCACTCACCCTTCCAAAAAAGCTTGCAGAAGCTGATCTCATCGTCACTTGAAGTAGCAATTTATTAATTACAGGGTAATACTACGAAGAACAAAAGGAAGGGCTCTGGACCCACTGAATTTTACCCATCAACATACCCAAAGGATTGTACAAATAGCCTTACCTGGAGCTTTGTATTTCTGGAACGTGTCATTCACCAATGGGAAGTGGAGCACAATCGGGGCCTTGGGATTATTATAATCCACAAACATGTAACATTCTTTTGGTTTCTTCTTGTCTTCCTCACTTAATTCAATTTTCGGAAAAGGAATCTCCCGTTCCTCACAGTACTTCTGTGTCAGCTCCAAAACCTTTTATGAAAGAACAAAAGTCATTTCAAAAGCATACCAGCAACACCTTTAAGATCATGTAAGTACATGTCTCTAAGGAAGAGAGGTTTCCATAAAACAAAAGAGACAGAAATCTAACTCCAAATTGGCAGAAATGCTTTCTCTAGCTGGTGATACAGAAGAATCAAGAGCAAAACTAAGAACTGCTACCAAACATCAGCAATCTGCAGCTGAAATGTTTTGTTTCTCTGTATTCACCTTGACTTTTCAGCACTGAAAAATAACTGTTGGTACATACAGGAAACAGCTTGTTTGGATGAAGCGAATCACTAGTAGCCACACTTCCATTAGAGTTTAGTTTTACTTGTTACTTAAATGTAAGTAAATAAGTACAAACTATGTATAAAAGTAAAAATTCTTATCTAACAATCTATTTAGGCTTCTGAAAAGTTCCCAAATTTACTGCAGTTGTCCCGTGCACCTCTTCGTGATACTCACAGTATGAAGCACAGAACAACATTTGAAAGAGGGAAAGATTTATTTTTGTGATTTCTTTCAGTAGTGTTTGTATTCGGCATCAGCTGATCTGCTGCCACTGTCCATATGATTCTATACTTTAATCTTCATGGCATAATGCTTGGCTACACCTCTCACCTCAAACGGAGCTTCCCAGGAAAAATTGAATGACATGATAACATCCACATCCCTTTCTGGCTGAAGTACCAAAGGAAAGGGAGAGTTGATAGAAAAGCCACCATCCACTAAATACAAGCTTTCTTCCATTGGGCTCAACTGGTTGGGAAAAGCATCCAAATGAGTGCCTGGAAGACACTCCAATTAACACAAGTAACTATAATGATTCATTACACACCTCTCAGTACAAGCAACAACTTATGCTGAGACTATAAGAGTAGAAAACATGTTCCAACATGCACATTCATCTGAGACTGGTCTGTAAAGTTTAATGACGAGTTTGCCTTATAAGACAGAACATACAGAGTGGTGTAAGGACGTGTCAGTTCCCCAACTTCAGTGGAACAAACCCGAGCTCACTTATGTTCTGTAACTTTAACTGTTGAAGAATATTAACACACTATTGTACATTCCAGACACACGCTTACCTCCTCGAGTTACAAATTTCTTGATGTTAACATAATCTTTATGAAGATACAATCCCTGCATGAAGTTGAAGGTTTCTCCGCACGTGACCCGGGACTTGAAGAAATCCTGAAAAATTTGTAACAGTGGGCCTCCAGGTACAACCAAGCGAGTCTTGAGTCGTGTTGGATCTTGAAAATGGAATCTATGGCTGTCATCTGCAGAAGCCACAGAAGGATGTAGAACACATAGAAAATCCTTGTCCAGTTCAAGGAGTTCAATCAGACCTTTTCCTACAATATTTAAGCAGTTGTCCTGAAGGCTGATTTTGTCCTCTAATAAAAAAAGTATTGCGATTAAATTTAAATGGGCTGCTTATTCTGTAGTTATAATTTCCCTACCCTGATTAAGGGGAATGTCATTACTCACAAATCATTGTCCATATTACAAATCATTGTCTCACATACAACAACCATCTTTTACACATAGTAGCACTTACATTTACAACAACGTGAGCATGGGGAAAATACACTAGGGAGGCAAAAGCACAGAAGGAAAACAAAACCAAATCTATCCGCCTACACTACTAACTGTAAAAGGCATAACTACAAACCTGAGCAATTCTCAGCCTTTATTATGCTTCCTTTTCACTGCGAGTGAAGGATTGTACGAATAGAGAATAACACGTGAACGTACAACCAGCTTATCCAAGATCACAAAAATCAGGCCAAGGAGGGCACTGAAAATCTGGTTTTCACCTCCTGCTTAGAAGACCAGCTCTTTGCCTTCTCATGATTAAAACCCCTGCCCTGCAGTATGTGTTTAGGCCAACTCCTATAACTAGCTCAAATTTATAGACCAAGTCAGATACAAAATGTTTAAAAAGGGGGATAAAAAAGCTTACTGACAAGCCATAGTTACTCTCTTCATCATGTGTGTCATGGGAGGGAATCACATACAGCACAAGAGAGATCTATTCAAATCCTTCCTTCATGCTGATCTTGAAAACTATACACGGTGTATTTTTAACTCATATTAATTCATATAATCATTCACATCAGGAATCTGTTTTAACGGATGTTCTTACCTACAACTTTGATAACATCTTTGAAGGAATCTAGAAAGTCCAGCCCTATGCCAACCACCTTCAGGCAGATATCATCCAAGCTTGCAGCAAAGGCACTGCCCCACATTCCTGCAGAAGAAACACAGAAGAATTTAACTCTATTTTCATTGTGTAACCAATAGTCCTATAATTCAGTTGCCGTTTGCCATGGGAGAGGGCTGCCACCTAACACCTCCCATTCTAACAGGTCACGTTTGAGTTTAAACCTTCAAGTTAATCTGTGACAATTTCCGATGCAATAATATGCAGGAACCTCTCCAAGAGAAAAGCTCTTCTGTCATCAAGTGAAAGACAGCTCACAAGAGAGTCATCTTGCAGACTCAGGACATCTGCCTGTAATAGTAGGAACCTAACCCTAAACCTTTGGAGAACGAATGGACATTTCTCTCTACTTCACACTCTTTAGGAAGGAACAAAAAAGCATGAGTCTATGTTGATGAGTCACAACAGCAGTGCAGTTCTTTTCCATCACCCCACTTTATTCATAATTGTAAGATCATACCTTGCAGAAAACAAATCCTAGGCTCTGGACGTTTCTGGACAAGCCGTCCCATGAAGAACTCGCTGTCAAAGTTCTCTGTTCGGACAAAAGCTCCATATTTGCGAAATCCAACTTCATAGGGAGTGAACTCACACCATTCTAAGAACAAGCCAATAGGATCTTTACTGTTCTCCAAGTAAACAGTGGTGAACATTTGATTTCTGTTCACACAAAGGAGACAAAAGAGTCTCCATCATCACTGTGTATTTCATTGCCACTTCTGTCACTGAGCCTCTCTGTCTTACACAGGATTAATAAAAACTACTGCGTAGCCTTTCCCTCACAAAATACAACCCCCTTTCTTCCTGGCTTATCTTGCTCCATCTTAACTTCGCTACTGCAATAATAACCTATTTATTTCATTTCTACTGTAGACCATTGTCATAGTTCCTTTTACCATGACAAATTGAAGATACTTTACTTTTCTCATCCTTTCTTCACATTTCTTCACCAGTTCTCAGCAACTATCACTGTACTGTCTTGAAAAGTATTGACATGCTGTGTCAGACTTCATCGTGTGAAAGTTAACATCCCCTTATGTTTGAAAGCTTTCTATATGTAAATCAACTTTCTTGTCATACACGCACACTTCCATGGAACAAAACGAATAGAAACGTCTCACACTGCCACACAAATGGACACAAGCATCTGTTTTCCTGTCACACTTTATCTATCCTCACTTGTTCCATATTCACTGTTTTCAGGAGAAATTCAAGAGGACTGGCCTTCATTTTTTTATTCAAATTGTACAACCTGCAAAAACCCAGGCTGCTAACATAGGGGGTTGTGGAGTCTCCTTCTCTGGAGACATTCAAGAGCTGCCTGGTTGTGTTCCTGTGCAATTTGGTCCAGGTGATCCTGCTTTGGCAGGGGGATTGGACTTTCAAGTCCCTTCTGATCCCTACTGATTCTCTAATTCTATATTTGATGATGCATGCCACAAGTCTGTCAGCCTTTCAAACGAATCCTGCACGAAGTTAGACTATAAAATGAAGTAGGTCACCTCATCAGCATGGACTACAATTCTCCAGTTCAGACACAGATTCATGTTTTTTAAGGACTGTCAGGATAGTCAGGATAACACTCTGCCTATCAATATCCTACTGACCCTTGTGCTACCAGATGCTGCTTGAATCATGTCTCCTATTGTGAGAAACTCACTAGCCAAGGAACTGGATAGATTTTAGCAACCAAAATAAATATGCCAAGTTCGTACCAGCAAAGTCATCGCTGCTAATATTTGGTCTCACATTGACAGCTGCATAGATAGGATAGGGGTTCTGGGCCCATTTCACCGCTTCTTGCTGATCAGACAGCTTTGATGAATCTTCCTGGTCAGAAGCAAGGAAGAAGCAGCACACTTAAATCACTTCTGTACCCATATTTGAGAGTTTGAAGCTGTTGCTTGGCATTTCACACTTACAGTACTACTAAATCAAAGTCCCTTTTCTAGTCTCTGTCCACACAGACAGTTCGATTTTGTCAAAATATCTCTGCAGTTACATGTTTAAAATGTCTGGTGTTACCAAGAAACTAATTACTCCTCTGATTTCAATTAGCATGCAAGTAATAAACAATAACACCATTTCGCAAGCCCAACATTATTATCTTCATAACCTGCCCAGTACAGAAGCTTAAGCTACCCAGTACAAAAGCTATTAATTTAGTAAGAGACATTCCAAATAAACACTGCAGGTTTTTCTGTAGCACTGTATGACTTCAAAATTCTTTACTAGGAAACCCAGGGAAGAAAGAGATGAGAACTCCCAATGTGCATTTGCAGCCCAGAAGGCCAACTGCCTCCTGAGCTGCACCAACAGAAGTGTGCCCTGCTCTGCCCTGGTGAGACCTCACCTGGAATCTGCATCCAGTTCTGGAGCCCCCAACACAAGTTGGAGCGGATACAGAGCAGGCCATGAAAAGGCTCAGAGGGCTGGAGCACCATTCTTGGGAAGACAGGGTGAGAGGGTTAGGGTTGTTTAGCCTGGAGAGAAGATGACTCTGGGGAAATCTTGGAGCAACCTTCCAATCCCTGTCAGAAAGCTGGAGAAGACTGTTCACAAGGGCAGGGAATGATAGGATGAGGGACCATGGTTTTAGGTTGAAAATGGGTAGATTGAGGCTGTACTCGAGGAAAAAGTTCTTGAATCTGAGGGTGGTGAATCCTTGGAACAAGCTGTCCAGAGAGATGACAAATGACCCATCCCTGGAACTGTTCAAGGTCAGGCTGGATGGGGCTCTGGATAATCTGGTCTGAGAAGTGATGGCCATGCTTGGAGTAGGAAGTTGGACTGTATGACCTTTGTAGGTCCCTTCCAACCCAGCTCGTTCTGTGACTATGTTTATTGCACACTATTCCAGAACAGTTCTCACTAAGCAGAGAGTAACTGGCTTCCTGACACACAACACACAGGTAGGCAGAGGATCTGCCTGGGAAACTAACCGCAGTACACACTGAAACATGAACGCTTGTACCTTCCTTTGTAAGAAATACTCCACAAGAAGGCCCCACAAATCCGTAAAGGAAACTTTGCGTCCACTCATCTCCATCGCACTCAGCTCCTGGAAATAGTACTTGAGTCGTTCTGGGGAAAATGCCCCGGCTTTGCTGCTGCACACGGTACTCTGAGCTCTTCTGATTAGATCTTGAAGGTCTTTCTGTGACCAATCATGGTCTTGATACAGTGTCGATAAGCACCTGAAAATACTTGTATTAGTGTAATAATGACCCTTGGGTGAAGAGTTTGATGCAGTTATAATTAGTGCTGCAGCACTGAACTAAAAGCTTGAAAAATCCAGCTGAAAGACAAAGTACTGTGGAAAGCAAGGAGACTAACAATGAATCTCGGAACTTTAAAACGTGCTGAAAACCCAACACCTACAGGATTACTTAATCCTGATCACTAACCTATCTTTCAAGTATGTTCCAAGCATCGTACACTAGCACACATGACCAGTTCTTAAATACGAGTTACCTCCAGGCCATAAAAACCTCAAGAGACTGGCTGACAGAGAAGATGCTGCTGCATAATTAACAGAGCTCATGGCCTTCATCAGAACACAGGTCTGATGAAGAGAAAGAATTTGGGAGGACTGGGTACCCACATGAGCAGAAGCCTACATTAGTCTGGAAGTGTCTCTCTGAATCAATAGTGGGAGGCCAGATCTCCAGGTTACTGGAAGAACGGCAGGTACATAGGAGTGAATTCAATACACAAAGCTCTGAAAGTGGAGGAAATGTTTTCAGGCTGCACAAGTCCAGAGTGAAATCACTTAATGAAAAACAGTGTGTCCTTGAGAGGGATGATTTCATCACAAACTTCAAGACCCTGGATGTGTTTAAAGGCTGTTTAGATGTAGTGTTGGGGGATACAGTTCAGAGGTGAACTTTGTTGAGTACAGTTAATGGTTGGACTCCAAGATAACGAGGGTCTTTTCCAACCTGAATGATTCTACTCTATTCTAACTGAGCTAGAAACCTTCTAGCCATATCTAACATTTCAGCATGCTGCTCCAGCCTACCAAAGGAAAAGCCAGTGCTGCTTCCCTATTCAGTCCCACATGCTGTTGTGGAAGGTGGTGACAAAGCAGCCCGTGTGCACGTAACCTCAGTTATCTTCTCGTCAAGAGCAGGGAAATGGGAAAATGCTTTGTAATACAGTTTAATACAGGAAAGCCAGGCCTGAAAAAGCAGCAGATTCATTAACCAGTGGCTGTACGGGTTATAACTGATAATGAATCTCAGACTCTTTAGGATTCCCATCACAACTCATGCGATAACTAATAAAATATTTGACTTTGTACTCTGTCCACAGGTGGCACAAATGCAGTTCTCGCCTTATGTTATGTTGACACTGCTATATTCACCCACAAGTTTCTGGAATCAACACTGCATGTAACACACCATGTAGAGCCAGAAATCCCACACAGGTAGATCACAGCATCCAAAAGTCCCAACTGCTGAAGGCCGGCCAGACTGCCATAGAACGAGGTCAGTGCTCTCATCCCACCTCCAGACCCCAGCACTGCTATGACTGGAACCTGTAGACAGCAAACTCAGGAGTCACCATCACAGACTTTTGAATTGCAAATAAATTACTAAATCAAGTTTAAGTCTCAATCTTACAAAAATAAAAGATAAAATCTATTTCTATCGAAGTATAGTACGATTCAATAGAGTAAGTGCCTTTCCCTCAGGTGCCACTGCTAAAATTGCTATGTATAGTATCACACATTTACTTGCACACCATACAGTATCCACCAAGAACAAAATCGAGCAATCATTCTTTTAACACCACCCACAGATCACAGACTAAGGCACTGGGCTATCTAGATAAAGCAAGGACTCCAAAGCAGCAATTTGGAAGCTGTTGCTGTAGTCTAAGCTTCACTTTAACCATTCTGAAACAGACCTTCCCATTACATTTCTGAGTTCAAAGCCCAAGATACAAGAGTGCAACTAAAGAGAGTTCATTGATTCTGAAATGCCTTTTTTGTTTGGTGTGTGTTTTGGAATATTTAGAAATATGACATTTGAGAGCAGAACTGTCATCTACCTCACGCTCTGGGTAAACCAAACCATGTTTTCAGTCAGTGACACCCACAGGATCCTACAATATTGAATTACCAACAAAGCAGAAAGGATTTTAGAAACCTCATGCCAGCACTGTGCTCAATACCTCATCTTTTGGAGGGGATCCTTTTAAGTGAAGAGTCTTCCTCAGTGCCTCAGAAACTATTTTCTTCCTTCTGTCCAAGAATTCTCTCTCTTCTTTACAGAGGTCAAACCCCAGACGTATATCAAGATCCCAAGATCTGAAACAGAGATTAAGACAAAAACCCCCCAACATTTTGGAGGGTCAGCAATTACCAGGGAAAAGCAATTTCTGGGAATATACTGGATTAAACTTGTAAATGAAGTTTTAGCAGATGTTTCTCTTTTCTAACAGCAGCCTTTGGAATTAAAATTAAATACTTTCCTATTGCATTTCTCCCTCAATATCTAAACACAAAGCTTGCTATCAATATTCAGGAATCTCAGAGGAAGAAAGGATTTTCAGTACATGAAGAAGATTCTAGGAGGACCAAATGATATCACTGCATTGACGTAGATGGAGAAATAAGAGGAAGAGGTTCTCAACTTACAAGGCAGAAGATGATAACTAAATACCAGTAAAACTCACTATAAGTCTGTAAAAGGGGAGCAGATCTGCAGTACATCACTTCATACCAAATAACTCTATCAATTTACTGGCCAAACTCTCTGTTTTGTGTGCTATCCTTCCTTTATCACTCCTTCCTTGCACCCTTTCTCTATTTCAAAGTAGTGCATGTGTTCTGTGAACTATCTGTATCTAACAAACTGCTTAATATTTACCCATTTTATGTTTAAGTATTAGGAACACAAGTTTTGCTCAGATTTCAGCAGGACTGACATCAACCCAGCAGGAAGCATTCACAAAGTGAAGAGCTACAGCCTTCAGAAGCCAAATATTTTTCTTTCACCTACTCCAAAAGGTCAATGGAGCCAACAGATGTGCATTGAATAGCAGTTGCTTCACTATGAGAATGAAGGCCCTTCCCAATTTTTAGAGTTTCCTACTTATCATAGAACCATAAAATGTATTGGGTTGGAAGGGACATCTAAAGGTCATCTATTCCAACCCTCTACAAGTAGCAGGGACATCACACACGGACCAATTGCCCAGAGCCCCATCCAGCCTGACCTTGAATGGCTCCAGGGATGGGACTACCAGCACCTCTCTGGGCAGCCTGTTCCAGGGATCCCCCACCCTCAGATTCAAGAACGTTCTCATGTCCAGCCTCATTCTGCCCTTTCCCAGCTTCAAACCATTCCCCCTCATCCTATTGTTCCATGCCCCTGTGAACAGCCTTCCTCAGCCCTTTGACAGCTCCTTTCAGGGATTGGAAGGTTGCTCTGAGGTCCCTCCAGAGTCATCTTCTCTCCAGGCTGAACAACTCCAACTCACCTCTCTTCAGTTTTCAAACTCATATCCAAGCTCTGTCCCTGTGAAGAGAGATAGGACACCTTGCAATTGAGAGCAACTCCAGAGGTGAAACTACTGACGAGAGGTGATGACACTAACAGGGTCACTAGATACTGATCAGAAAAGCACTCTCACCCACAAAATTACGTGTCTTACATCTTTCCCTTGCACCTATTTCAGCCATTTTCAATAGTCTCCTCTGAAAGTCAAAACAGATTGTCAGAGAATAGGCTGAAAAGCTTTTCTTTTACAAGCTTTGTTTTTTCCACCTCACAGAATCTTAGGGGTTGGAAGGGACCTCTAGTGATCATCTAGTCCAACCCCCATGCCAAAGCAGGATCTCCTAGTATTCTAGATATCCAAGAAAATAGTATTCCTAAGAATCATGTGCAGCTTACCTTCCCACACGTCTATGTGTGCAACAAAAGGAAAACTTACAGCAAGGATGTTAAAACAAGTGCAGAATGTTGATAATACCTCACCCGAAGAAACAATTCTATCAACTTCTTGACCAACAGGAAGGGAATTAACCGGCACAGTCCCCAGTCCCAGAACCGTAGTATGCTTTTCAATATCAGGGTTCACATTATCCTAAAACAAACACCAACAAAAATGTTATTTTGAACTCTGCAGAGAAGTCAGAAAGTCATGTTAAAAAGGTATTTAATTTCATATGTCAAAACAGCAAACAATCCTTAAGACCTTCAAGAAAGAGACTGAGATGTGGTAGCAGGTCCAGAGAAACCATGAGGTTGGGGAAGGGACTGGAGTCTGATGGGGAGAGGCTGAGGGAGCTGGGGTTGTCTAGCCTGAAGGAGACTCGGATTGGGGGGAGGGGATCCTTTTCCCTCTCCACAACTACCCGAAAGGAGGTTGTAGTCAGGCTCTTTTGCCAGACAACTAGCACCAGCACTAAAGGGCAGGGCCTGAAGCTGCCAGGGAAGGGTTAGGTTGGGTGTTAGGAAGCCCTTCCTCAGGGAGAGGGTCATCAAACTGCCCTGAAAATGGACTGCCCAGGCAGTAGTGGACTCTCCATCCCTGGAGGTGTTAAAGGACAGCAAGGTTGTGGCCCCTAGTGCCCTGGTCTGGCCAATGTGGTGAAGTTAGGTCACAGGCTGGGCTTCACAAGCTCAGGTCTTTTCCAGCCTCAATAATTCTGTGATTGTTATAACTAAATCTTTCCAAAATGGTCTTTTCAAGACCATTCTGCTCTCTAGTTGATCTTTGCTGAAATTATTTCTGTCACTCAAGTAGCTTCTTTTTTTGTTGTTTGTTGGTGTTTCATTTAATACAGCTGTCTGCCCCAAGCCAAAACCCTTCATCTCCAAATACGACACTTTCCCAAGAAATAGTTATGGTCTGACCCGTGTCAGAAAGCTGGCAAGGAAGCTTGCATTCTGCACAGCGTGCCTGAGAAAAGGCTGACCAGGCAACGGTGTCAGACATGAAGGAGAAATTCCTCAAACCAGGACCTTAGAAAACAACACTCTTTACCAAAAGAGCAAATTTATGTTTGATGGCCTGAATTTACGAACACTTCCATGGACCAAAAGGCCGTGGTTCAGGGTGCATTTACTCAAAAATGAGCTGTAGACTTCGTAGCACTCGGTACAAGTGCTTACCTGTAGGACAGATATGGTTTGCTCCAGTGCCACTTGCAGTTCTGGAGACATTTCTTTATCCATGTGAAAGACAAATGACGTTTCATAATCCTTTTTATTGTCAGGTCCCCAAGGAATACACAGCTGTTTCTCGTACGACCCTGGAACAAACACCTTGATCCCATAGGTCCCTGTACCTTAGAACAAAAAGTTTAGACCAGAGAAGTCATTTAAATAGAAGTGGAAAAACAAGTAGGTGTTTAGTGTAGCTGAGAACATGAGAACAGAAGCTCAAAATGTCAAAACCTACCCAAAGGAAGTGACCCGATACTAATTAGCCTTAATAATAAAAGCAACATTATTTTTAAGCATCAGTTTGCAGCCAGCAAATAAAATCATAGAATCACAGGATCAGAAGGGACCTCAGTCCTCAAGTCCAATCCCTCTTCCACAAATCCAGGAGGATCTTGAATGTCTACAGAGAAGGAGACTCCACAACCCCCCTGGGCAGCCTGTTCCAGTGCTCCGTTACCCTCACTGTGAGGAAGTTCCTGCTGATATTTATATGGAACCTCCTCTGTTCCAGCTTGCACCCATTGCTCCTTGTCCTGCCACCAGACAACTGTGAGAAGAGCCTGGCTTTATTCTCCTGACACCCACCCCTCACATATTTATAGATATTAATGAGGTCACC
>VZRI01003111.1:0-11618 GCA_013397515.1 Upupa epops
TGTGGAGTGTGTGTACTGTGTGTGTATCGTATGTACGCTGTGCAGTGTGTCTGTAGTGCATGTACAGCCTATATACTCTGTGTAGTGTGTACTCTGTGTGTACTGTGTGTGCAGCGTGTGTACTGTGTGTGCAGTGTGTGTACTCGTGTGCAGTGTGTGCAGGACGTGTATTGTCCATGTGCTGTGTGTTTGCAGTGTAGATACAGTGTGGAGTGTGTGTACTGTGTGTATTGTATGTACTCTGTACAGCGTGTGTGTAGTGCATGTACAACGTATATACTCTGTGTAGTGTGTACTCTGTGTGTGTGTACTGTGTGTGTAGTATGTGTACTCTGTGTGCAGTGTGTACAGGACGTGTAATGTGCATGTGCTGTGTGCTGCAGTGTAGGTACAGTGTGGAGTGTGTGTACCGTGTGTGTATTGTATGTACTCTGTGCAGCCTGTGTGTAGTGCACGTACAGTGCATATACTCTGTGTAGGTACAGTGTGTAATGTATGTACCCTGTGCAGTGTGTGTAGAGTGTACACCTTTTGCGTGCTGCGTGTGTACTATAGGTACCCTGTGTACAGTGTGTGTGCATTGTGTGGGTAGTGTGTAGCGTGTGCACTGTATGTACAGTGTGTGCTCTCTCTATGTGCAGTGCAGGTACAGTTTGTAGTGTGTTCTATATGTACTGTGTACTGAGTGTGTACAGTGTAGACTGTACGTGTGCTGAATGTGTGCAGTGTGTGTGTACTCTGTGCAGTGCACAGAGCTGGACTTGCACTCCCACAGCATCCTCCTGCTTCTTTACTTTTAGTGTTACAGGTGACAAAGGGGGTGGCACAGAGGCCACCCAGAGCCTATGCCCACACGCACACACACACACTGTGTCAACTCAACAGCCTGATACTTGGTGCCAGATCATCCAGCCCAATCCCCTTGCCACAGCAGGATCACCCAGACCAAGTCGCACAGGAACACAGCCAGGCGGGTCTGGAACATCTCCAGAGAAGGAGACTCCACAACCCCCCTGGGCAGCCTGGTCCCAGTACCCTCCCTGGGAAGNAATGAGGTCCCCCCTCAGCCTCCTCTTCTCCAAGCTCAAGAGACCCAGCTTCCTCAGCCTTTCCTCATCAGGGAGCTGCTCTACTTCATCATCTTTGTTGCTCTACACTGGACACCCTCCAGCAGCTCTGTGTGAGGGGCCCAGGGATATCCCCTGGCTGCATCCTTCCCATCCTCGTGCCAGACAGTCTCTCTTACTGGACCCAGCCCCGACCCACCCCAAGGTGAGGAGCCCACCCAAACCCCACTTTTCTCTTCGAATTCTCTCTTTATGGAGTCAAAGATAACAGATTGAGGATGTTCTCCCAGCCCAGTTCAAGCCCCTCACATCCACCCTAAGCCTCAAAGCAACAGGCTGCTCTAAAATGAATCGGAGCAAGTTTTTCTCCTTCTTCTTGCTCTATTGTTTGCTCTTGTTGTGCAGAAATCTGTGTTTTAACCTAATTGTCTCCCTGCGGTAATGATTAAGGCATGGCTGGGTGATTTGCATTACAAATGCCATGAGGGGGGGTTTATTCTGGCCCCACAAATCCCAGCCTCAGTGTCCAAAGCCCATTCACGTGTGTTTGGGTTTTATCGTGGTTTATGAATAACCTGCTGGAGAAGAAAGCTCCTTGCTCCTGCAGTGGTCACCAGTTCACCCTCTCCATCAGACCAGCATCAGAGGGGCACAGTGGAGACTCCTGAGTCTTACTTTGCCCTTGAGGCAAGGGAGCTGCTTCCATAGAATCACCAGGGTTGGAAAAGACCTTCAGGATCATCAAGTCCAACCGCCCACCCTACAACCCCCAACCACTACCCCATCTCCTCAAACACCCTGGATGTCTGCTTGTTGAACCCCTCCAGGGACACTGCCTCCATGCCCACCCTGGGCAGCCTTTTCCAAGGCCTCCTTACTCTCTCTGGGAAGTTTTTCCCAAGACCTAATCTGACCCTCCCCTGGCACAACCTGATCCCATTGCCCATGCTCCTATTGCTAGTCCCTAGGGAAAAGAGGACAATCCCCACCTCACTCCAACCTCCATCCCTTCAGGTAGTTGTAGAGAGCAGTGAGGTCTCCCCTCAGCCTCCTCTTCTCCAGACTGAACATCCCCAGCTCCCTCAGCCTCTCCCCATCAGCCCTGTTCTCCAGCCCCCTAACCAGCCCAGCTGCCCTTCTCTGCTCCCTCTCCAGCCCCTCCATGTCCTTCCTGNGTTCTATCTGCTCTCCAGGCAACAGCCCCAGTGGTTGAATACAACCTCTCCTAACACTTCAGGGGTGGCTTTTCCCAGCAGCTCTAGACTGAGCAGGATGGGTGTTTTCTGCACCAGGCTTGAGGATTGTCCATCTCCAACTGAATCAGGACAAATCACAGAATCACTGAGGTTTAGAAAGGACCTCTAAGATCATCAGGTCCAACCCTCAGCCCAACAGCTCCATGATGCAGGCTCAGGCTCAGATTCATTTACCCTGCACAGACAGGTTGGGATGCCTTCCCTGTTCTTGCTGTTCCCAAAGCAATCCTTCACCCCCAGAGCTAAAAGCATGAAGTCATCACCTCTCTCCTCCAGCTCCCCAGAAGAAGGAATCAGCCCACAGCATCTAGCTGTGGGTAAAACAACCTCTACAGGAGAGGAAACCCCCTCTTTTATTTGAGAACTAAACAAAACCAGGGTCTATTTGGCATGAAACCCAGTAGACCTGGGGATCTCATTGCCAAGGTGCTTCGGTATACAATATTTTATATGAAATCTGCATATTAAAAGAATTCCCAGGAGGAGACTCACAGAGCAACATCAACAACAGCAAAACAACTGGAGAGAGGAAGTTTGTAAGGGATGAATATGGATTAGGTCACAAATGAAATACATTCGCTTTGGAAGTAGAGGGTTGCTAGGCTGGTAAATATCGGTCTATAAAGAGCAAATTGCAGTGGAGCCTCAGTTGATTTAGTCTTGTAAGTGAGGGTTGGTGAAGGCTCAGTCCAACCTGCTCAGCAGCTCTATAAATGCAGTTTTCCCTGCTTATTTTGCAGATTTAAAAGACAAAGCAAACCACAGGCTGCTGGCTGAAGAAGGACATTAACCTCCTTTTTTTATTACTTGATGAAAAGGGACCTAACCAGCTCTGTTCTGTTCTCAGAGCTCAAGGAAAGGAGCGGTTTTACTGGGGTTCTCACATTCCCCTTCAGTACAGGGAGCTCTGCAGTGCTCTTCTGGGTTATGAGAGCCTGGTACCAAACCAAACCCAAGGCAAGAGTAGCTCTTGAGCCACATTTGTTAAAACCCACAAAACCAGACACAGGAAGAAGCTGGAAAACTGAGACAAACCAACACATCTTGTGTTCAGTTTCAATAAACTGAAGGGTGATGCAAATGTTCTTGAATCTAAGGGTGCGAGCTGCCCAGAGAGGGGAAAGAGGCCCCCTCCCTGGAGCCATGCAAGGTCAGGCTGGATGGGGCTCTGGGCAGTCATCCAGATAACTGAAGTTACATGAGCTTGGGGCTATTTCTGCCTGTTGGGCAGCCCCTCCAGCATAGGACACACCACATCCCTCCTGCCTCCCCAGCATCCCCATCTGAGCTGCACTGTACCTAGGGAAGAAACTTCCCGAAAGCTCTTCCCTGGCCAGATCCAGACTGGAGCAGGGAGCAGAACCCCTTCACACAACCATCATTAGTAGGGCTGCTCTGAGTGGCCCTTAATAAAGGCGAGCAGGAGGTGATTTCCCCTCTCTGTTCCCCATTAAAGCTCATTAGAGTGATCCTCTGATGAGCCTCTGCCAGCAGCTGGGCTGGAGCTCTGCTTTTTGCTGCTGATTCAGGCTTGACCCACACACACACACACACACCCCCACCTCAACCCCAATGCTAACTGGGGAAAGAACATTTAAAAACCCCAGATTCACCCCAAAAGTGTAGGGAGAGCAGTGGGGTGCAGGATTTCATACAATCATAGCATCAGTCAGGTTGGAAAAGACCCTTGAGCTCATCCAATCCAGCCCCATGCACTGTCCCAAAGCCACTGCTAAACCCTGTCCCTGAGCTCCAGGTCTCCATGACTTCAACACCCACCCAGTGATGGTGCAGCCAACACCTGAGGACACCCCACCAGTCACCCCAGCTCATACTTACTGGTTGAATTGCATAAAATAGGTGAGGCCACACCTTGGGTGTTGTCTCCAGTTCTGGGCACCTTAGCACAAGAGATCGAGGTGCTGGAGTGAGTGCAGAGAAGGGCAATGAAGATAGTGAAGGGTCTGGAGATTAACCTTAAGAAGAGNCTGATTCAGGCTTGACCCACACACACACACACACACCCCCACCTCACCCCCAATGCTAACTGGGGAAAGAACATTTAAAAACCCCAGATTCACCCCAAAAGTGTAGGGAGAGCAGTGGGGTGCAGGATTTCATACAATCATAGCATCAGTCAGGTTGGAAAAGACCCTTGAGCTCATCCAATCCAGCCCCATGCACTGTCCCAAAGCCACTGCTAAACCCTGTCCCTGAGCTCCAGGTCTCCATGACTTCAACACCCACCCAGTGATGGTGCAGCCAACACCTGAGGACACCCCACCAGTCACCCCAGCTCATACTTACTGGTTGAATTGCATAAAATAGGTGAGGCCACACCTTGGGTGTTGTCTCCAGTTCTGGGCACCTTAGCACAAGAGATCGAGGTGCTGGAGTGAGTNCTCTATGAAAGACTACAGCTGGCACAGAAACACATTCAGTCCTACATGAGCTGGACTTCTCTTCTTCTAGAGGAGAAACCACAGCTCGACCAGGCACATCTGGAAACCATGCATCGCATGAGGATGCAGAAGGCTGAGCCCAGCCCGTCTCCCACCGCAGCGTTAGGAAACAGCCTGTCCCCACTGCGGAACGGGAGCTGCTGCACGGGCTCTGCAGTGGCGGCGTAAGGGCAGGTCTGATATCCATAAATCAACACATTACTCATTTTGGAGCGTCGCAGCCTGACAGCTGTTACATGAACACATTGTTAGGAGCTGTCAGGCGCTGAGACACGGCGCCTTTTACAACATATGTTGACTTTTATCTAATGTTGTTCTGTAATTAGCCCCAGGGAGCAGGAATCTGGGCAGCCGGCTGGCTCTGTGATCTCAGCTAACCTTTCCTGCTGGGGGGAGAAGGGCACAGCCAGGAGGGCTGTGGGATGGGGATGGGTTTATGGATGCAGGAGAAGGCAGGGGGAGTGTGGAGGGGTTGGTACCCACAGCCCAGCACTCAGAGACAAGTGGGTCACTTTCCCTTCCCAGGTCCCTGAGTGTTTCTGAACAGTCGGAAAGGGGAAATAAAGCCCTGGGGAACTTGAGAACTTTCCTCTTGGATTTCAGCCTCAAAACAGGGTCGTGGTCTTCAGGATGAGGAGGAGACCCCAGGGGGACTCAGATGCAGTGATTTCCAAAGCAACCTGCAGTGACTTTCCAGTGATTTTCAGGCTGTTCAGCCTGGAGAACAGAGGGTTCTGAGAGGATCTTGTAGCAGTTTCCAGTGCCTGAAGGGGCTACAGGAAAGCTTGAGAGGGACTTTTTGTGAGGGACTTTAGTGACAGGACAAGGGACTGGGTTAGAGCTAAAAGAGGGGAGATTTAGATGACATCTGAGGACAAAATTCCTCCCTGTGAGGGGGCAATGTCCAAGGCCAGGTGGGATGGGGCTGTGGGCACCCTAGTCTGGTGAGAGGTGTCACTACCCATGGCAGGGGGTTCGCACTTAGCTCTGGCTGAGCAATGAAGTCCCTTCCAATGCAGACCAGTGTGTGATTCCCTACGTCTCCCATGTGTGGAGGGAGGGGGAAGGTAGGGATGACTGATGGGAGTAATAGATAAATGAAGAAACAGATGGTGGAGTTAATGAGTGAAAAGGGTAGATGGATGGACAAAGAGACAATGGAGAAGATGTGGCCACGGATGGTTGCGCTTCTGTCAGGATGAGGACGAATGTGCTGATGTGTCCTCACATCCTGGGTCCTGTTTAGGAGCTGGCAATGTTACCTATGAAGCACTCACAGCAAGTTACTGGGAAAGCTGGGATTGAGACCCCCTTCAGCCAGGCAAGAGAGGGCTCTGGTCACTCTGCCCAGCATCTCTCAGTCCAAACAGTGCAATGCATCTGCTGGAGTCTGGCAAACCGGGGCAGACCCTAGCTCACCAAACCAGCTGCAGATGTCTCTCCTGCTGCATCCCAGGGCTGAATGAAGACCCAGCAGCCCTTCATCACAATCCTGCTCACCCCCTGTGATCCAGGACACCCTTCATAAACAGTTTTCTATCACCAGAAATTATTCCCCCACCCTCAACTTTGAACCCTTCCCAGGCTCCTGCTCCACCAAACCAAGGTCTCAGGAGATGCTGGTCACCCTAAGGCAACACTCAGCCTTGTGGGGTCATCCTGACAGTGGAAAAACCTGAAGGAACCTCTTGGATTTGGGACACACAGACACTGTCTGACTACAGCAGCCTTCCAGCTGTCTGGGCTGGTTTCTCTTCCTTGCTGCAGCTGCCTGAACTTGAAAAATGGGAGAGGAAAATAAATCAATAAGACATGAAGATAAATACGCTTCTCAGCACTTGCATGTTGCGGCCGATTCCTCCGGACGTGCTGTGGTGGCTGCATAATTCATGCTCTCACCAGTCGTATGCAAATAAGGCAGCTCCCACCAGGCTGGCCCAGACTGGTCTGGCTCTCTCCTCACTGGCAGCCGCTGGTTTGGGGAGAAAATATTCCCTCTCCCTGTTTGCATTCAGCCTTCCCCTGCATCCAGCACGACGCTCATTCCCACCTGCTGCTGTGACTACAAAAACCCTCCTCTTGGGATCTGAAGCACCCACAGGCAGTGGAAGCCCTCTGGGAGTGACCCAGGAGCAGCCTGGGAGAGATGGGAGACCAAGACAGAGTCCAACCCATAAATCCCACAAAAAATGCTCTCTGGGGAGTAAAATCCTACCAGCCCTACAAGTGAACACAGCCCTCCCCTCTTGTGCCACCACCCATTTCCAACCCCCCAAGGCAGTGCTTCACCCCGACACCACAAAAGCCACGTCCATCCACATGCCCTGGAATAAACCCCATCCCTAAGGTGGGGATCTTACAAACCCTCCTGGCAAAAAGAGCCAGGAGCAGAAGCCCAGGAGCCCTCACCACTGGGTCATGGCTGTTGTAATGGAAAAATCCACTTTCCCCAGCTGTTCACACTGACCTCATCAGGAAGGGTCCAGCCGAGATCCTCAGGGGTGCTGCAACCTTGTGAAACCAGCGGGGTTTGTGCCACCACATCAAGGACAACATCCCCCGTTAGACGTCGCACCCATCCCAGGAGCCTGTCTGCTCCCCCAGCCCCCCCACTGATGGGTTTTATCTGAGGCTCTGCGTGTTGGAGAGGATTGGGGATCGGAGGGACGATTGGAGGGATATTTCCTTCCAACTTCCAAGAGGAATGTGAAAGTGAAGGAGAGCACCGGGCTAAGACCTTGATGCAGCAGAAGGGCAAGAAAACCCAGGATGCTTTTATGAGAGATTAGGGCAAACTTTGCTGCATCTGAAGCTAGTAAAAGCGTAGAAAAGCCCCCGAGAGCAGGCTGCCCACCTCAGAAAAACCTCCCACAGCTTCACTGAGAAAAGGCAATTTAAAGTTAAGAGTGCAGCTTGCTTAGCTCAAAAGCCACAGTCTGCAAACAGCAACCCCAGCCCACCCAGAGCCAGGAGTCTGGGGGTGGAAAAAGCATCTGGGTCCCATGCCCAGGGTAGCAGCGAGCCATGGTCCAGCTCTGCTCATCCAGGAGCAGATTCCATCCTTCCCTGTGGCTGGGAGTGATGGGTGTTAATATCACACTCCAGCTTCAGGGATGGAACAGCACTTTCTTACTCATCTTGGTATCACCAAGGGGTTGTTTGGGGCACTGTGTGGGAGCTGAGGATAGGGTTGCTGCAGATGGTACCACCTCACTCAGCCTTGGGGATGTTCCCAGCTGAGATTCCTGGGATGCATCAAGAGAAGTGGGGCCAGCAGAGCAAGACAGGGGATTCTCCCTTTTTACTCTGCTCTTGTGAGACTCCACCTCGAATCCTGCATCTACTTCTGGAGTCACCAAATCAGAAGGACATGGAGCTATTGGAGAGAGGCCAGAGGCCACAGAGATGATCCAAAAGCTGGAGCCCCTTTGCTATGAGAACAGGCTAAAGGAGCTGGGGTTGTTCAGCCTAGGGAAAAGAAGACTCCAGGGGACCTTAGAGCTGCCTTCCAGTCCCTGAAGAGAACCTCCAGGAAGACTGCAGAGGGACTTTTCCCAAGGGGATGCAGCGATAGGGGTAAATGGTTTGGAACTGAAGGAGAGGAGGTTCAGAGTGGATCTGAGGAAGAAGCTCTTCAGTTCAGGGATGGAGAGACTCTGGAATAGATTGCCCAGAGAGGCTGTGGCTGCCCCCTCCCTGGAAGTTTTCAAGGCCAGGTTGGATGAGGCTTTGAGCAACCAAGTCTGGGTGAGAGGCATCGCTCCCCCTGGCAGGGAGCTGGAGTAGAAGAGGTATGAGGTCCTTCCTATTCTCAACCAGTCTGGGATTCTCCTCCCTCCCAGGGGCTGCCAACAGCCTGCTTCCCCCATCCCCACTGCAGAGGTCACCAGCAGATGCTGCTTTTCCCAGACAGATGCCTTCATCAGCCTCCTATCGACACAGGCAACACAAACACAGGCCTCAGGCAGCTGCTGGGAGAGGCAATAGAGCCCTAGGGATGGATCCTGCACCCCAGTGGCTCAAGATGCTGTGGGCTGCCAGACTGAGGGGGTTACAAGGTCTTGGCCCCATCTTACCCCATGGGATTGCAGGGTGGCCAAAGGCAGATCCAGCCCCAGGATGGGTTTCTGGTCCTTTTAGGAGCAACCATGAGAGCATCCCTCGAGCAAATCCCATCCTATAATCCCTAAAAGAAGCAAAAAAAGTGAGACCAAGGCACTAGGAAAACTACAGATTAAAAAAGATCAACGATGTGCTGGACAGAAGAGCCTGGAAAGCAGAGCACAAACAGCAGCCGTGTCTGCGAGACACAGGGAAAAATGCTCATCTTGGAAATTGGCACAAGATGTGAGATAGCTGGAGAACAATCAGCGTTTCCCTTCATGCCTGGAGGAACCGACAAACTTTGCATAAACAATTTTCCTTCCCTCTGATCTGGAAAGGCTGCCAGAGCAGCGGGAGAGGCCAGCGCTGGTCCCCAGTGCCCTGCCCAGCAATGGATGTGGAGAAGCCAACCCCAGAAGGGCCCCTCAATAAACGACATTCATGGCCCCAGAGCAGTGGGATGGGGCAACGTGATGGGAGAGGGTCTGTCCTGAGCTGGTCTGAGGACCCTGAACCCTAAACCCCACAGACAAGCACATTCATTCCCCTGCCAGGTTAAACATCATGTACACAGAAAACAAGGGAAGGGGAGGATTATAAATCATAATAATGTCCCATGGGCAAACCCCTACAGACAAGTGCTGGCCCCAGAATGTTAATGGGGCGGAGGATGCCGCACGCCTCAGCCAGGTACCAGCTCCTGCATGGGAGGGAGATACCAGTGGCTCAGTTTGTGTTTGCTTGAGCCAAGGAGAAAATCTAATTAAACATGGCAACGGGGCTTGGAGCAGCTGGGGATGGGGCTGGAATATAAAGCGTGGCTGCTTCCCACAGATCAGAGGGCAATATTAATAAACTCGAGCAGGGGGACTGGAGGATCAGCTGGTAATATCGATAAATGTAAAGCAAAGACCCAGCAGCTGGGGAATATTGGATGGAAACGCTGATAAAAAGCACTATGGGGACTGTCTGGAGAGAGGGCTGCAGCCAGCACTGCCAGGGTGAGCACTGCAGCCTCCTCCTGCTCCCCAGGTAGGGGATGGCATAAAATACCCCAAAAGAGCTCCAAAGTTTGGCATGGGGTGAATTTTGTCCTGATGAGTTGCTGGTCCCAAACCTGCAGCTCCAGAGCTGCAAGTCCCAGTGCTAGGTCAGAGCAGAGAGGAGCCACAGAGGGACAGGCACTGCATGGAGCTGGGGTTACTCAGGGAATGGGAAGCAGGGAGGGGGGTGAAACCAGGAGCTGAGAGGTTCCAGTGATGGGAAATGGGATGTTCAGAGCACCCAAAGGGCTTTGGTTTAGTGCTCACAGCCCACATCATCCTCTTGGCTCCTACACCCTTGGAAAGAGCCCAAACTACCCCCAGACAGTCCCAGCCCTCACTGTGAGGTTTTAAAACTCTGCCTGGGAGCACCTGTGTGACCCTTCCCCATCCCATCAGCACAGCTGAGCTCTCCACCCATGCTGGGAGTATTGGGAGTTCACGGGTGGATGCTGATGCTCTTCTCCAGCCTTAACCCTATGGCTTCCTGCCCCTCCAGCTCCTTGAGGAGCTTCTGCAGCAGCATTTAGGTTCACAAATGCCTCCATCACAGCCCAAACACCCACTTGGTCCCCTTTTAACGCAGCAGGAGTCAGTCCCTCCTCACCAAGAAGGCCAGGTGGAGGGGGCTGGACACCCACTGCAACTCACTCCTCTACCTTCTCACAGGGATTCAACCAGCATGAGGCACAGCTGGACCTGAGCACCTTAGAACCCTGAGCAGCCTCCAGCTCTGCCCAGCATTGCTGGGACACAGGGTGTGGGGACCTGCACTGCCCTGATGGCGCAGAGGTGGGTAGGGCCTGTGTGCGATAAACTTGGAAAGGCAAAGGGGTGCTCTGACACCCAATGTTGGGGGAGCAGCACGTGGAGAAAGGTGGTCAGCGAGGGCCTTCTTCTGCATCCCAGCTCACTGTGGAGTTTAACTGGGAGGACTGGAGCTGGCCCCCCCAGATGCTGCTGCACCAGCCTGAGCTGCATCCCCTGTACACTGAACAGCTGGCCCTAAATGCATCACTTCAGTGGGGGTCTTGATGAGGATCAGGACCCTGGGGGGGCATTGAAGAGCACCAGGGATGGTCTAAGGAAAAGCAGGTGGACAGACAGACAGACAGAAGCAGCTGCTCCGTCCCAGACCCATGGGAGAAGACCCTGGGGGCAGAGATGCTGCAGGTGCTGTCAGTGCTCTCGTCTCTGTTTCCTCGCCTCTGCCAGCACCAGGAGATGCTGAGCCAGCACTGCCATCTCGTGGAACCTGCACTGCTGAGGCTGTGACAGTCGAAACCGCACAGGGCACAGGGCATGGAGCACAGGACATAGGGAACAAGACACAGGGCATGGGGCACAGGGCAAAGGATCAAGCAGACGCTGCAAGAGTGAACACAACCTTTATTAAGCAGGGTGGTACCTCCCAAAAACTCAGGGACAAAACAGGGGGAGAAAGGTCCAGAACTGGGGACCTTCCCCAGAGCTGGGGAAGGGAGGGGAGAAAGGATCAGTCTGAGGAAAGGGGGTGACAAACAACAGCTGTAACTGATGGGGTGAAATTGCTGGCCCCGGAGGAGATTCAGGTGCTGCCCCGTGGGATGCTGTCAGGGCTCTCTGCGGCGCTGATGAAGAGGTCTCCGCTCATGTCCTGATACAGCCAACTGAGTGGGGAACGCTGTGGGGTCCAACTGGCATTCT
>VZRI01003112.1:0-29156 GCA_013397515.1 Upupa epops
TATCAACAGTGTCTTCCAATTTTAGAAAAAAATTGTGAGTTTTAATAATATTCTGCTTTCTTGCTGCAGAAGACCTTGGCATGTACATTTGAAATGGTAGTGGAGCACAGAGCTTAGTGCCAGCCATTGTAACAGTGAACAGATATTATCTAGTGAGCTTCTGAATTAATTTGAAACACCATCTCCCTGGAAGACTGCAGGATTGTTTTCTCAGATGTATTTATATGCTAAATGCAGATGGAACTAGTGTTGGGGACAAGGTTAGGGGTGCAGAGAACACAGTAGTTTCCCAGTTTTGTGTTAAACTGTGCTAAACTTGTTCCAGCAAAATTTCTCAGTTTGTACCTTGCTCTGAGAATTATAAAAATGGTTGCTGACCTGTTATTCCATAAGCTAGGAACAGAGGAATTCTTGCTGTCCAGGCCTTGATAACTTTCCCAGCTGCATTTCCTGTAGCAGGGGCTGAGAAAGGAATAGCTACAAGAGGATTCCCTCTCACTGGAGGAATCCCCTTCTGAGTGGATTCACTAGATTTTAAGCTTACTTAGCGTAGTGTCAGACACTGGACAGCTACAACAGCTACAGAAATGTGTTTTTCAAAGATAATACTAGATACAGAATGGCTGATTTCTGCAAAGTGGTGTTTGGACACTTTTTCTGGTGTTCCCCTCACACCATGCATAGTTCTTGTGTGTTATGTTAGGCACTGTGTATGTGGCTTGTGGTCCTCTCTTATTAGCATAGTTAATCTGAAAGTATCAGGAATCTGGGCCTTATAAGTAGTACCACCTCCAAACATTAATACTCTCCTGTCCCCCAGAAATTATTTATCCTCCTGAGTAATAAGTACTGGACGAAACTATAAGCTCATCCTGAAACTGTTCCTCTAACTGTGAACAGCCTCTTTCTGTAACTTAATGTGTTACCTTTGCCTTCTCTACATCTTGTGTGTCCATCTAAATCTTAACAGTGACACAAGTAGCTGTTCATGTGACAGGGATGATTGCACCTTTGTCTCTCCTTCCATCAATCTCAGTGATGTCTTCCTTATTAAAAATCAATAACATGGACTGGATCTGTTTTACAAAGAATTTGAGAAATTAGTGACAGAAACGAAATGCAAAAGCAGCTGCAGGCTGTATGACTGCCTCCTCTTTCTTCAAGAGGTCAGTTTGGCATGTTAGAAATGAGAAGCCTCTAGCAATACCTCTACATCCTTGCTTTTTGGGTACAGATATTTGGGCTTATGAATGTTTAGCAGAGGCTTGATACAACAATTGTAATAAAAATAGAGTATTTGTGCATATTGGAAAATGTTTTAACAAGTCTTCAGAGTCTAGAAGACTGGTCAGAGCAATTGAAATGGGTTGCAGTTTGCTAAGTGTGGCAATTGTATTGTGTGTTTTCAACACCCAAAATTTTAATGAGTGTTTGAATACACATCTTGTGGACCAAAAAAAATATTATGATCAGTTTTCCATTCCATTTAATAAAATACCATGGCATCTGTCCCAGTCAATACTGCAGTACTTCCTTTTCCTGCTGGAGGTTGTCTTGGTCTTGATACTTGAATGGTATTTACTTAGGCATAGAAAAATCCTTCATGTTTCCCAATAGTTTGCTTAGAAAGAAGTAATAAAGCCTAAGCACAAGCCACATAATTATTGTGGTAGTAAACTGCGGTGTGATGCCCACACATTGTCTGGTGTTTAGTTCCTGTAAGCTTTTGTTGTGAAACACATAATGCAGATCAACACATGCTAGATCAGAAATTTCCAAACAGACTTTTGCTGTGACAGCACATGTGGCTGTAGAAAGCGCACAGTGGATGGAGTTACCTGTAGTTACCTTTGCTGGTCTTGCACAGTGTTTCTGTTGGCTTCATTTGAGAGATGTTGTGCCAGGCCTGATCCAATTGAAGGTCTTTAGCACAGTAGTTTGCATGCCATCTTTTGTCTTGTGAACTATGGAAGAGAAATGAGCATGGGGCAAAGGGACTTGCCTAAAACCACAAGCCAGTGACAACAGGGAAGTAGAATACATGATATTGGGACGGCTGCAGTGACTCACCTCTGCTGTTACTCTATCTGAAAATGCTTCATGACTGGAAGGGAGCAGATGGGTTTGCTACAAAAACATTGGTTGCTCCATTACCCAAGCCAGGCAGCCTACACAGAATGAGGCAAGGTTTGGCCAGCATAGCAGCAGAAACACACAGTATAGGCTAGATCCCAGCACACCCATCTGAAAGAAAGGCAGGTATTGTTGCTGAAGGTTTTATTTGGATGGTTTCTGTGCTAGCAAAATAGAAAGTCATGTTTCTCTTTTAAAACAACCCAGCCAGGACCCCAGGTGTTCTTATCACCATAGTATCTAACATTATTTTTGTACTACTGTTGCTAAAGGCAACACAGGAAACACTGCCTGTGGTTTGAACTCTTACCATTATTGAGCTGACCCAGGGTCATCTTTGCTGGGGAAAGCCAATTTCTGTAGCCTTCTGGGACATGCTGCAATAGGAAGAGATTTGCTCTCTGGAATTCCCATAAAAGAGACTTGGCTGATAGCTCTTTGTCAATGTTAGCCGTCCCATGTTGCAGTGATTTACTTCTTTGAAAGCCTCAGATGATTTTAAGCTGAGATTGGATTATGCTCATCGGCATAAATTAGATGAAACATAGTGACAAAGTGTATGCCGTCTATGATATGAATTTAATTGCTGCAGCTTATAAATGGACAGACTCCTAGATCTATAAAAGCAGAGCTTTCAATGGGATAGAACTGATTTATATTTCTTAAGGATTTGGTTCTTTTCATCTGGAAGACACTGAGCTGTGATGTTTCCACGTTACTTGTGCTGAAACTATCCTTGGTTTGCCTCATGGCATTTAAAGGAGACTGAGGGGTGACCTCATTAATGTTTACAAATATGTAAAGGGCAGATGTCAGGAAGAAGGAGCTAGGCTCTTCTCAGATAGGACAAGGGGAAACTGGAGTAAACTGGAACATAGGAGGTTCCACATAAATGCAAGAAGAAAATTCTTCATGGTGAGGGTGACAAAGCACTGGAACAGGCTGCCCAGGGAGATTGTGGAGTCTTCTTTTCTGCAGATGTTTAAAACCCACCTGGACATGCTCATGTGCGAACTTGATCTTCGTGATCCTGCTGTGGCAGAGGGATTGGACTAGATGACCTTTCAAGTTCCCTTTCAATCCCTAACATTGTGATTTAGTTGCCTGATCAGGGAGACCAAAATACTGCTGATCTGGAACTAAGTAATTTCTTTCTGCCAGAAAACCTAGATAAATAAATGAGAGAAATTGATGAATATGGCTCCACTCATGTTAGAGTTGGGAAAAAAAAGACAACATTTGAAGAAACCCTTCCCCCTGATATATTTAAATAGAAATCTGTGTAACTTAAAAGCTGCTTTCAAAAATGCTGCATACTGCAGACACTCAACACTTGTGAGGATAAAAGTACAGGGCCCATAAAATTCAAATTGGGCACCTGAAATCAACAATGCCTTAAAACAGTTTTTATTTGCTGCTATCCTCTCTAGCCTTACTGCTCTTCCTCACATAGTACAGCTCTGTTGTTAGCTTACATGCTACTGCATTCCTTATGTCATGTGAAAACCACTACAGAACATGTTTCTACCTCACCACATTTGATTTATTTGACATTTATGTCACTGAGATACTTGATTTGTGCATTCAGAGTGTCAGCTTAACAATCAACATCTCTCATTTTAATACTTTGTAGAAAGCTGTGAGTGTTGTAAAAGACCTCACTCACCAACTACTCTTTGGAAACTACAGCCATTGAGTTAACCTGATACATAGTTGTTGAAAAAGAGAGCCCACCATGTGCGGTGCCTTTTGCAAAATAAAACTGTAATTGCATTTGATTGCAGATGACAGTCTGCATGCATGTGCTGACCTGTAGCACAGATTAACCAAAGCCAGCATGTTTTGAGGTTCGTAAGTGCCAGACAGGGACCAGGGGTGGCAGCGCTGCCTGTGAGTGGCGGCTGGCAGAGAGGAAGTTGTTCAAGATGAGGGTGGTGAGACACTGGAACATGTTGCCCAGGGAGGTTGTGGATGCCCCCTCCCTGGAAGTGTGCAAGGCCAGACTGGATGGGGCCTTGAGAAACCTGGTCTAGTGGGGGATGTCCCTGCTCATGGTGCTGGAGGGGTTTGGAACTAGATGATCTTTAAGGTCCGTTCTGACCTGAACCATTTTATGAATCTATGAGAGAGGTCAGGAGACACTGCAGCTCTGCTACTTGCAAACTGGCTTTGAACAAATTTCACCTGTCTTTTCAAGGGCTTCATAATTTTCCAATAAGAATAATTAAGGCAATCTTACTTTATCTGTGATTACAAGAAAACATTTGAAAATTGAATTGCTCTTGAGTCTCTTAAGTTTCAAGGTGCAGAACTAAGTAGCCCTGCTTTTATATCTTCGTAACAGGTATCTACAGCACTGAAATTTCTGAAAGAGCTACCCAGATCTGGTTGCAGAACATAAAAAGAAGCCTACGTGTGATAGATCAGTCAATTCTGCACTTGACCTTGCACACTGTGAAACTTGTTCCCTCCTCCCTCTAAAGCAGAAAGACCTCTCTGTTGACATAGAAAAGAAATCCTCTTGGCAAGCAACAAAGCTATCTTTCTGTGCCAAGTGCTCCAGAGATGCCTTACAGCAATTGCAAGAGTATATAGAAATGTTTGTCAGAAGTGCTAATGCAACTACATTGCATGAATCTCCTTTTTACATAAATAATAATCGTGTGAGGTAGAGTGCAAAACTGTTTTATTTAGGAGAGTTTGCAGGTAGATACAAAACTGTTTCTGTAAGAATAAAGGAAGGGCTGTTATGTAGAGGACCAAGATGAAAAGGGTAGCATAAGGAGACCAGGCCGCAGAAGAGCAAACATGCCATGTGTTCCTGTGCAGCTTGGTCTGGGTGATCCTGTTGTGGCAGGGGGATTGGACTAGATGATCTTTTGAGGTTCTTTCTGATCCTTAATGATTCTATGATTTTGATGTAGACAATAATATAAAAAGAGAGATGAAATAAAAGACTGAGAGCATGCGATTTATACAAAAGCTATTAAGACGCTTTCTGTTATTTGGCAATTCTATGGCTGTTTCTACAAGGAGGAAAAAGTGAGCAGTCACTGCTTGAACTTTCCTCTTGGGATATTTGAGGTCATCATTACTTAAGTTTATTAAAAATATGAGTACTAAGAGGTACAGTCGGGAAAGATAGACATACTTTCAAGGTCCAAGAATCTACAATATTTTCTCTCATTAGAGTTATATGGAGCAAATAATGTATGTGTCTCCTACGTTTTAGTTTAAATCCATTCCCCCTTTTCCTATGGGTGGGCACTACAGAGAAGAGCCTGGTCGCATCATCATGGCACTCAACCTTTAGTTATAAGCTTTTATGAGATGGCCTCTTCTTCTCCAGCCTAAACAGCCTCAACTCTCTCAGCCATTCCTCGTAATGCAGATGCTCCAGCCCTCTGATCATCTTAGTGGCCCTGCTCTGGACTCTCTCTGGTAGCTTTCTGTCCCTCTTGAACTGGGGATCCCAAAACTGGATCGAGTATTCCAGATAGTTTGCTGAAAACAGAAATGGCAACATCTTCTCTTCAATAAGTGAACCAAGACTGTGGCTTGCAGGTCATTGAAGGAAAACATCCATTCCACCTGGCTTCCATTCTCCTTAAGATTTTCATTAACAGTGTTCCAGTAGACATGGTTATTTCTGTACTGTGCTATTGGTTCATGCTGTGAAGTTTGATGTAAAAGATGAGGACAAGGCAGATGTTTCAGACTTTAACAAGAAAATGCTGTTGCTCAGAAACTTCAGTCATATGATGGCATTTTTGCAAAGGCTTTTAGATAGCATAGCATTCAGCTGACACCACTTTTGGGTATGGCAAACTCTGTGAGTCAACAAAAAAGAGAATACACACCAGAACTCCAATCAGTGTTGTTCAAAATAACTGAAAACACAGTAACTCTCCCAGCATCTTTGCACTTCCTAACAAGATAGTTTTCACATCTTTATAGAAATATCTTCATGGAACAGAGGGGACTGACTATTTTTTTTCATTTTGGGCACTGTTGTACTACTTGGGGTACTGATTTAGATACAGAGAAATACAGATTTACTAAGCTAGACTGTAGAGTACATTTACCATTCAATTTCAAATCATTTTTACCTCCAATTAGTTGTTTCAGACAGTTCAATCTTATTTACGTTGCCATTGAATAATTAACAGTGTTGTATAAATGTGGTGATGTACAGAGAATTTAGTTGAAAAACATGTCTTTTAGGAAATAAAACAATCTATGAATACTTTTGAAAATTAATTATAATTTTCTGATTGACTGATGAGCATGAATAGAATAGAACAGAATTACAAATTATTAGTGTAGTCTTAATTACTGTAACAAACATTAAATAGGCCATAAATTACACTCATTGAGCTGCATTACACATCTCACTAGTTCTGCTAGTGACAGCCCCACCTCTTCATGTGGTAGAAGCTTTGGATGCTCCACAGCTGTGTCCTGACCTCTTCATGAAGTAACAGAACTGGTTTGCCAAGACTCTTTATGCTGCTTTCCTTTCCTTTTTTGTGTCAGAGATAGACCAAGAAAATGGCATTTGAGTTTTGTAAACATTTGGCAAGACTGGGATCAAGATTTTGTAGGACTTAGGAGCTGTGACTTTAGCTGCTTTTTTTTCTTCCTAGTAAAAGAAACTTGTTCTCAAATGATTCCCGAGTTTTGTAGTCTACAACTGGAAAAAGGATTGGCCACATCGGAGCTCCTGTTCGCACAAACTCAAAATAGCCAAGGGAGGGGAATAGTAGCCAATGTTTAGACGTACTCCATGGATACATGGATTGCATTAGAGACTTTGTCCTTGTTCCAGCTGCTGTATGATTCTTGCACAGCATTTGTGAAGTGCTCGGCATCAGTTTGTACACACCAAGTAGAACAGGGACCTCCTGCATATCCTTGTCTTCATGCTGTGTTCCCTGAATATGTGAGAGCAACTTACGTTATGGAATTGAGTGCAGCCTCAGCAAGTTTGCTGAAGACATTAAGCTGTGTGGTGTGGTCAAGACACTGGAGGGAAGGAAGGTCATCCAGAAGCACTTGACAGGCTTGAGAACTGGGCCCATGCAAACTGCGTGATATTTGACAAGCCCAGGTGCAGTGTCCTACATCTGGGTCAGGGTAATGCCAAGCACAAATACTTGCTGGTTGGTGCATGAATCAAGAACAGTCCTGAGGAGAAGGAATGTGGGTGTTGGTAGATGAGAAGCTCAGCATGAGCCAACAATGTGTGAGTCCTTCTTACCAAGTCACTCACAAATGGTTAGGCAGTCTTTCTCATCTTCGGCTGTTGCTTGTGTTGGATTATTTTGTTTAGGTAACTGTGTACAGTGTATATTTCAAGTACAGTGAGCCTGTCTGACAATTTTCTTTGAACAGTCACTTTCTGAAGTTAGGTACATGCCCAGAAGCAAAATCTTTATCTTGCAAAGAAAGAGCTAGTTCTGTAGATCTGTGTAATGCTGAGATGAGTCAATGAGCCAGTGTGTGGGTCTTAAAACTTCCATGTGTTATGTTTGGATACTTTCCCACAATACCTGGCACCAAGGAAGATGTGCATTTGTCTTTGCTTTCCTAGAAATCAAAGGAAAGTGATCAGTAGTATATGGTTGGGTTTTTTTCCTCCTCTTTCTCCGCTGATGTACAGAGATACTGAACAATGGTTTGCTAGATCTTCAGTAATACTTGAATGGTCTCTGCAAGTACTCCCTCCTCTTGATCATTCCCAAATGTAGGTATCTGAACTGGGGTCTGTCAGGACCCAAGTAGGCTGGGATCCATAGTGATGCTTAGTGGGAACACCAGCTTTAGTCTTCTCAGAGAGTACTTCCTTGGGAACAAACTTTTTCCATGAACAGCTCCTGGCAAGAAAAAGTTGACACAGAAGTGTATCTGAACATGTCCACATCTTACCCAAGGCTGTATTACTCTCTATAGTTATTTTACCCGTAAGTTAAAATGACATACTCAGAGGTTTGTGTCAGAGAAGATAAATCTACTGGGAATGATGGGGTTTTTCTGGCAAAGCCTTAGGAAGCCAGTATCACTGGAAGTTTTTCTCACCTGTTTCAGGTCATTTAGGAAGAAATAATACATTTGACTACAAAACTTGTCACAAAGGATTTTGCTAGTAACATAACTGCTAGCTAGGGTTCAGTAAGAACTACCCAAATACAGTAAAAGACACTATCAGTTTAAGCAAGGATGCAAACTATTTAATGATGTTGTATCGTATTTATTTTCCATGCATCTAGTTTCTTAACACTACACTAATATGCTCAGTCTTTCACCCCTCTTTTGGTGAGAGCCCTTACTGTTTTCAGAATGTGGGTGTCCATTATTTCTCCAAGTGGAAAAAAGCTGAACAAGCTTGTTTCAGTAAGCTTCATAAATAAAAGCCATGTTACTTTACTAAAGCATACCAGCCTTGGTATTCCTAACAAAGCCAAAGGAGCAGTTTCTTTGTCATTGTTAAGTCTTCATTGACTAATGCAACACCTGATTTCCCATGCCTCTGCTTTGTTCCATCAATCTATCTCCTTACTTTTTCACTCAAGCAACTCCTCTTGTAAATGGGAGGAACTTCTCTGCTAAATATCAACTAATCCCTAATTGTCCTCCAAAAGTCTCTTCAAGGCCTGTCTCTGCTGCACTGCCTACAAATCACCGTCACGTATCAGTCTTGAAGCTGGAGGCCATCTGTGACCATGGTGACTGCTGATTTATGTGAGCACACCCATCCTCATTGTTACTCCTACCACCTTCTTTCACACATTTTCCTTGGTCACTTAATTTCTTATCCTGGGAACATGGAGAGCAAAGAGTTTCACGTGGGAATTGTCTAAAAAATGAATGTAAGGTTTAAAATAGCTGTAGAGCTTTGCAAAAATGTGTTGAGAAATAGTATGTTTGGAGTACATGAACATATTTGATACAAGAGTGTATCAAATACAATTACACAGAAGGACCTATACTGAAGAATTTGTGGACCAGAGTCAGTCAAACACTGGAAGGATGTTGGTGACTTAAATCACTCACACACTTCAAAGCTAGACAAGCCTCCATCTATGTCAGGGTAATGCCGAAGCTTTCGTGAATTTTCTTGTCTTTCACAGGTCCCAGAGTGCACCCGGGCTTTGACATTTTTGGGCTATAGCCTCTTTCATAGGGCTAAATCCCCAGCACTGGGACAGTGGGCCACGGTAAGAGAGATTCTTCTGGCATATGTGGCCTATATGGGACTGCCCCAGAGACTTTTCAAGGGTCATATCAAGCAAGATTTATGACTGGCATGTGCTTCTGGGAAGCAGCCAAACATTTACCTTTTATAAAACTCTATTAGGGCAAGATAGAAAAATAAGTAAATGGGAATCATATAAATCTGTGTAAAGAAAACTTGATATAGAAATCAGAAAACACATGGTTTGGGAAAAGCATTTTAGAGGAATGTGACATATTCAACAATAGGGGCCAAATCCTGCCATCATTGGATCAGTACTAGTGCTGATGTAGGTAGGACAGAATCCTAAAATGTTACGTGAAGGTTATTTCTTTTTGTCAAGGGTTAGGGCCACTAGACACACGAGAGATACTCTCTATTGTAAGAAACTTAGCTGAAAAGTAAAATCACTGAAGAAAATGAGTTCTATTCTAAAGGAAATCAGGAAGGATACCTTTTTCATAGCCATAGATGACACTGGCTACATTGCTCCTGTCCTACCTTTCTACATTTTCATATGCCATAGCTGCATCTGAGACAACTCTGAAGAAAGCAGTGCTACCTAGGAACAAAGCTTGGCTGCAGAGTCAGCCTGTCCTTGAAAATTTATTTTTCAGTCTTGGTTTCTGTCTTGATTTTCTTGTCAACATGATTTAGTTTAACTCTCTGGGGATGCCTTGTACATTATACGAAGCTGGTATTACTATAGCTAGAGCAGACTCAAGCAAAAAGCCTCTGTGTGTGGAACTGTTTTATGCTGCATCCATTCATAATATCAAACTTCTGATGCAAAAATCTCATGAAACAATCTAAAACTGCATTTGCAGAGCAATCTCTTCACTCTTACCTGTAGTCTTAGTTTTTCTCCATTCCTTGCTTACCCTGATGAAATTATTTTAGATTAGAACTTGGCTGACTAATAGCTTCATGTCAGTGCTCTAATTTTGAGCCTGATTTGCTAGCAAGGTGCTGAGGATATGCAGTGAGTCAGTGGGAGTGGCTGGTATTCATGTATCGCAAACCAGGACACTTAGTTCAATGCCTCAGTATGAGTTCTGGAGCCTGATTTAGGCTCTTATTTTTGTAAACCAGAGTCATGGCATGAAAATGTATTAACTGCTGTGCTCTTTGAATAATTGCAGCTAGTATTTTTTAAGAAGATTAAGTCACTTAGCCAATTTTTAATGGGATTTGGGCGTTTAGAGCCTTGAGCTTCTCTGAAAATCCTGTCCTCTCCCTTTTATTCAGCATAACTGTGAGCCAGGACGATATTCTTTTCCTGGGTGGGTATCTGCAAAACATGTGTTTTGTTCCTTGCTTAAAACTGCCATACCAGTGTAACTGGGGTATGGTGAATGCCTTAAAATGCAGGGACAGGCAAGTAGCATGGATTACTGTGACTCTGATATTGGCACGAGTGTATGGGGCTGTAAGGGGTGAATAAAGAGGTAACCACAAAAGTCTTCATGTTAAATATTTCTCCAGAAGGTTCTATTGAATCTTTGGTTCCACTGAATCTCTTGTTGCATAAATTGAACTAATGAACATGTCAGATCCTGAAACATAGCAAGCCTTTGCAGGTGGTGTGAGCTGCAAAACAAGACAGCCTTTGATAGGCATTTGAATTTGTTTAAGTGTTTGAGGAATTGCTCCATAAATCCCTGGGCTGCCACGGTGATTTATTACACATGCAAACCTCAGAACATCAAAATGGAACTGTAGCTGTGCTGGCTAACAGCTGGACCTGGAATGAATTAATACAGTATCATAATTCACTAAAGAAGCTCTGCTCCTGTCAAGATCCAGAGAGCAGTATGTGAGTGTTGTATCACTCTAGCAGTGACCTGAGAATATGTAAGGAAGTATGTAATGTGTACTGCTGTTCTGTCTGTCCATTGTCCTGGGCATTTAGACATTATTTCCATGGCATCATACTCAGATTTAACTAATCAGTGCAGTCCAGGTGGTACTTGGATGGGAGATGTCTTGTAGTACTAATTTATGCTTTCATGGGATAATTCTTTCCAAAATAGTATATTTGAAAATTGTAAATTCTTTTTGTACATAACTTACTTTTTTTATAAATCAGTAAGTAAATACAACTTTTTCTACTGGGCTTCAGCTTCTGACAGTGCTTTTGCCCTGTCACACATGCTTTCGCTCTTTTTTTCTCTCCTTGGTTAAATTAGACCAAACCTGAACCGTGGCCCCCAGGAGCCAATGTGCATCTGTTCCGCGCATAACTAGGGAGACTGATGGGTCTCAGGCTTGGGCGTGTCTTTTCTAAGAATAGCCTATCCCATGTTTATATCTGGGTACTGTCCTCCTGAGCCATTTCAGTCAGTATGAAAGTAATGGTGTTGCACAGAGGAGTTAGCACTCAAAGTCATGAAAGTGAGGCACCCATGCACCACTGTTCTCGGTTAGCTACAATGTCAGAATGAAATTCATTAGAGTGTGTTTCTGTCTTGGCTAAGAGACAATGAATAATG
The DNA here is from genome assembly GCA_013397515.1 of Upupa epops. Classification (NCBI taxonomy): domain Eukaryota; kingdom Metazoa; phylum Chordata; class Aves; order Bucerotiformes; family Upupidae; genus Upupa; species Upupa epops. The sequence goes on from VZRI01003112.1 coordinate 11,860, forward strand.
TCTAACTGGAAAAGGAATTCCTTTGCCTCTTACCTCAAAAACTGGTAAATGAAATACCCTGACTGCCACAACAGTTTGAATTTGTTGAAAGATTCAAAGAGCTAAAACCATACAGCTAATAGCAAATCTTAGTTGGGAAAAAAAAAAGCAAGTAGGTTTTCCCTTTGACTGTTTTTTATAACATTCTGTCACCTTCCCGGTATGAGTTGATTGATTGATGTACATGGTCAGGTGAAGTAAAAGCTCTTGCTCAGCTAAGCATTAGGAAAGCAGCACAAGGTGGATTAAATGCACTCAAATTCCAGAACTAAATGCCTTAGACTCTAGGACTGTATGGCCTCGTTTGCCAATAAATGGAAAAGGGGCATGGCACAAGGAAAAAGACCAGGGTCAGGCAACTTGAAGACTGCTGATTCCCAGCAGGGAATACATAGAGGGAATGTACAGCCTTTTGGCCTAGGCTAATGCTTTTTAATCTGTATCTTCCTCATAAGGCTGTTGGCATTCTCAGCAAATTTAGGGCCCTCTAGTCTAACCCTTGAGAAGGGGCTAGGCATCAACTATTAGCATAAAAGTAAGCCTGAATCCTACTTAACTTGTCAGCTATGACACTGGTATCACAGCACTTATTTCTGTGCACAGTTCTGTGGTCTTGTACATATATCTCACAAACAGTTTCTAGATATTTATAGGTAAAAGAACCATTCTGCAAAGAAACATCACAGAGCTCTAGAGGTTAACGTAAGGGACACTGGTTTTCTTTTTCTTCCCTTACTTCTTTATCAACTGCTGCTTTAAGTTGTTTCTAATGGTCTAGTATCCCTGCTGCCAGTTTGAGAACTGCCAGAAGCTGTTGTCTTTATTATGATCTTTCCTGATATGATATTGTTCCTTTTCATTGAATTATAAATCCTGGTCATAATGTGTTTGTCTAATTTGTTTTCTCTTGCTTCTATAAACAGGCACTGTCTCTTCATCTACTCCTATAGTTGTGAAAGCATTATCAGACTTGAGGGCTGCTTTGTTTTACTCCATTCTATTCCCTTTCAAAGCTCCTCCACAATTTGGACAGTTAATTTACTTCTCAATCCCATTAATAATTGCCATGTGAGCCTCATTTTGCAGACTGTACTCTGGGCCACTTGTGGCTGTTGAGCCTTTGCAGTGGCAGACACACCAGTTGCTGGTCAGAGAGTAACAGACCACACACAGACACAACCTTGAAAGGCTAAGAAGTCAAAGGTGCCTGTTAATTTAAGACTGAGCAGCTCTTTTATAGTCAGAAAGAGGTGGGGAGGAACACTGACTTTTGTTTTTGCACAAAACCTTAATTACATGGTGATTTATTTTAAAAGGAGATTAGGTCAGATCTCCATTGACAATATATCCCTAGAAGTCAGTTTTAATATGTATTCAGCTTGAGATTAATATTATCAACTTAATTGGCGTTTCACAAGACAGAGACTTGGTCTATTGTTCTTCAAATAAAATAGTGATATATTGTGTGGTATGTTACCAATGCAATTTTGCTATTTAATAGTAAGCTCACTTCTCCTTATCTTTCCGAACAGTGGTAAACCAGATTGGTGCATGTGTAATAAGACACAGTTGTGTTTCAGCAGGATACACAACTTTATAAACATTTAGAAAAAAAATTACAGAAGTGCAACATAAAATGAGTAAAGAAGCAATAAAGTCCTTCCCAACCTTTAGTACATGCACTGCATCCTCCATCTGGGCCCCTGGGGAAGCGCACTTCAGTGTTGTCAAACGTTACTTTTGGAGGGACTTAGTGTGCTCTCAACTCACACGTGTTCTGAGGGTGAAGGAAACTCAGGTGCCATTAGCACATGCATAAATACACTTTGCTCAGTGAATAGCTTATTTAACATTTTGGCACATAACTACTGCTAGCTTGGTGCTGGAGGTTTACAAAACCTTTGAACTCCCTCTCCTTTCTTTCTTCTTCCTGCTTCCTTCTCCTTTTCCTGCTGGGTATGCAATCATGCTGTGACTCAAAGGTATGACAAAATATTTCAGAGCGTAATCCTTAAATGTGTTGCTAGCATCATGTTCCAACATGTTCACAGATGTTATAACATGAAAAATGCTGGCGTAAGTGGCAGGAGTTGTACACTGAGGTTGAAAGTTGCTCTTGAGAGTAAACATCTGATTACCATTCCTTTTGCTAGGGTGATCCTTTTGCACCACATTTTCTTCTGTGAACTTTTGAAGGTTAATCTCAAAACACCCAATGTGTCAGGGTATGTGTCCTTGGCAACAGTCCTTTTAAAAAGTCTTTCTGTAGACCATTACCGTGCAACCCAGTGACTATTGTTTACATGAAAAGTGCATTTAAATTAACATCTGACATTTTCTGCAGATCATATACAATATGACCGCTTTCTGATTCTGCTGCAGTAGTTTCTATTGCACTGTTGTCCTTCTGTTAAAGACTGCATGCGCCTAGTCAATGAAGACACTGGATTGTTCTGTTGATGTACCAAACTCATGAAGTGATGTGTGTCTTTTTGTTTCTTGAAGTGTTGGGAAAGTAGTGATAGTCTTTCTCTGCTATATACAGGTAATTTTCCTCAGCCGTCAAACACCTCTTACAAACTCAAGTTGCAATGAAATAACAGAGTAATTGATTAAATTTTCCAGGACCACATTCATTAGCAATCTGTTTATTGTAAGAACCACCAGTCTTGCAAATTAAATGCGCAGTGGAAGGCAGAGCACCTTCTTTGTGTAGTTTTAAGCATCTGAGCATCACTGGAAGATGATGCTCTCAAAGTGTAATGATTTTCTCATAATGCATTTTGTGGCATGAGAACAAGTGTTTGCACACATGTACATACATATGTGCATGGGTTTTGAAACAGGAATGTATGTGGTAGCTTTATATTTTGGACTGTGACTGTGTCTATCAAAATTGCTAGTGTATGTGTCCTTCTGTCAATCACAATGAAGTTCTTGTTGAAGAACAAGAATATGCTCCTTGTACATACTGTGAGAAAATGGCAATGATCTGAACATGTTTGCCACAGCCAGTAGAGCAGGATCTGTACTGATGTCACATCTAAGTACGTTTTATTAAGTTAGGCTGATGACTGATGGTTTTAATGATTGTTGTATTTACATGTATTCCCCTAGTTAATATGCAGAGGACAAAAATCTGTCCCCAAGCTTCTGTGTAATAATGGCAATCAGACTGATTTGGCACAGGAGAGTCATCATGTAGTCCAGCATGTAAGTCAGTACCCCAAGGCTTTTTTCCAGTAGTCCCCAATGTTGTTATTCTCTCATTGTTTCTGGAGCGTGTGTGCTAAATGATAGTCAGTCTCTTTCTCTTTGTCCATCCCAACAGGGTCAGTCAAGAAAATGCCAGCTAAATAAGAAGGCTGCTTATTTGTCAGACATGGTCTCAAAACACTTATTTGTTAGGAATGGTCTTTGAGCACAAAGAAAATAATTGAAACACACCATTGGAATACCTCAGTAGTAGGAATTTCTATCAGTATTTGACCCAATGGGGTTTCATATTTGTAATCCTTAGGGGAAAATCTGTCTCAGTCTCTCAGCCGTGCCATATTACCTGTTTTAAACACTTCTTTCTGATTTGTCACATGTATGGTTTCTTTTTATAAACATTCTCAGACAAAGGCTTTTGTACAGACAAACGTCCTAAAATACTGTGGAATCCCAAAGGAAACCATTAGTTTCACAATGAAAGCAAGGAATGGAAGTGCTAGGATTGCAAAATTAAACAGTGATTATTTTAATGACTTGGAGATAATGAAGAGTGTTTTCAGGGTAAATTGTAGTTACAAAAGGGCAGATCTCTATCCAGGAATAGGAAAAATGTCTTCATTTGTATTAAAATAAATGACTACACCTTGCAGCCAGTGTCCTGTGATGGAGTGCTGGGTGGACAAGACTGCAGCCTGGGAGTCAGAGCAGTGGAATTTCTGGCTCAGATCCAAGTCTTGTTGTTATTTGATTTTCTGAGTCTCAGAAATTACAAGCTTTGTTTTCCACCTGAAATTGCTTTGAAAGCTGACACCCTCCTTGGTCATTAAGGGTATCCCAAATTAAATAGCACAAGTATTTCTGTATTCTTATAAGTTACATGTCAGAAAGATGTGGCTCTTTGATCCATTGTGTTTACAATATAAAGTACTGACACTCCCAAAGTGGAGCAGTTTATTCAGTAAACAAAGAACAGTGAAAGCAGAGTGACTCAGACTCTTCCAGTAATTCTGTTATTTCTATATATTTATTTCAAGCAAATGCTAGCACAATAGCTTGATATTATCTAAACATTTCAGAACATCAGTCGTTCTGTATAAGTGGCTTACTTCTCACTCATCAGGTTGAAGCCTTATACCAAGGCACGTAGACTGTATAGCAGAACACAACTGTGAGATCTCAAGAGGTTTGGTTGAGTAGTAGTGATAACTTGTAACACAGTACTGCTCCCAGTTTCTCTTTTCTCCCAGGTTCCTTTTAATTGGTAATAAATATCCTGTCAAAGGGGCAGCAGAGCAAGATGTGTGCTGTGATCTTACTGCTTTAATACTAGTATCTCTGCTTAAGCCATTTGGCAAATGAGCTCTTGGCAAACAATTCCACGCTTAAGGTTTGTGGACAGCACTTAATTTACCTGAGTGGGATGATGGCTACTAAGAAGACTAGAAAAACCTGATTTTCAGAGTACAGATTATAGAGATAGTTTTGGGCATTGAAAGAGGAAGATGACTCAGCAAGCCATTGCACTTGAACCTGTCACGGAGAACATGGCTAGAACTAAACTTGTACTGAAAGCAGGCTGGCTATGAGGGGCTGGGACAGGAGTTAACACTCCTAGCTTCAAGCAGATTGGTCAAAATACCTAGGGTTATTACTTTGTCACTGGGATTATACAGGTGTCAGGTTAAATGTCTGTCCACTAGGGTAAGATGCTGCCCTGGAGGGAAATCGAGTATTTTGGGAACCTGGAAATGGAGAAGGACCCTGCAGCTCTAAGCAAGTCTCCCAGAGAATATTTTAAGTTGAGCTTTTGAGTGAAGATTCCAGGTTTGTTTAGCTTAAATTTTAAGGAGTAGAGGGGGCAATACCACACTGTATTACTTGATTCTTTGATGAAAAATGTCTGACCAAGGTCAGACTCACAAGCCTGTATTTCCCCAGATCTTCCTTCCAGCCCTTCTTGTAGATGGGTGTCTGCTACATTTGAGAACCTCTGGTCAACTGGACCGCTTCAGTTAGCCAGGACTGTTCATAAATGATGGGCAGTGGCTTGATGAGCACTTCCACCAGCTCCCTCAGTACGCTTGGATGGATCCCATACATCTGGCTGCGTAGACTTGTGTACGTCTAAGTGGTATAATAGAACACTGCTTTTTCCTCTTGGTTTCATTCTGATCTCTATCTCCTACTTCCAGCTCAAGGCTCTGGGTGCTCTGAGAACTGCTGATCCTGCTATTAAATAACAAGGCAAAGGCGGCATTCTGTACTTCAGCCTTTTCCTCATGCTAGGTCATTGTGATTTCCCTTGCATTCAGCAGAGGATGGAGAGTCTCTGTATTTTTGTCCTGTTGCTCTTCATGTTTTATAGAAACATCTTTTATTGTCTTTTATGTCAATGACCAGGTTAAGTTCTAGTTGGACTTTAGGGACCTCCCCGCAAAGTCTCACAACATCCTTGTCATCATCATCAGTATGACAAGCAATGTTTATTATTTCAACATGTGAGCATTATGTTTACCACTATTTATTATTATTCTTCATATAAGATAGATCTGAAGTTAGATCTAATGTTCTGAGTAAGCTTAGATCTCCATGATGAAGGAGAGATGAAGTGCATCACAAGAAGAACAAGGAGCTGTTGATGTGGGTTTAGAAGAGGGCTGCAAAAGTGATTAGAGGACTGTAACACCTATCATACAAGGATAGGCTGAGAGAGTTGGTGTTCAGAGAGCTGGGGTTCAGCCTAGATGAAAGAAGGCTGTGGCTATGAGAAGAACTTATTGCAACCTTCCAGTAAAGGGCCTACAAGAAATCTGTCAGAGGGTCTCTTTACAAGGGCTCATAGTGACAGGATCAAGGGTAATGACTTTAAATCAGAAGATAGTAGAATTACATTAGAAATGAGGAAGAATTTCTCCACTGTGCTAGTGGTGAGACACTGGAACAAGTTGCCCAAGGAAGTTGTGGATGCTCCATCACTGGATGCATTCAAGGCCAAGTTGGATGGAACTCTGGGCAACATGGTCTAATGAAAGGTGTCTGTGGCTAGGGCATGGGCATTGGAAGTAGATGATCTTTAAAGTCCCTTGCAAGTCAAACTATTCCATGTTTCTATGATTTTTTTACTGCTGTTTCTTTCCTCAACCTTTAGCTTTGTTTCTGTTTTTGTTTCTGTTTGTTTGAGTACAATGTTGCTGTGCTCAGCTCTTTGAAACTGCAAATGTTTAGGCTCGCTGGGGATAGGTAAAGATTGGATTGTGGTTGACAGAAATATAGGCAGAGAGCAAATTAAATACCAGCAGATAATAAATGTTCTGTAACTCCAGAGGCCAGAGATTTGTGATGGTCCTTGGTCTAAAATATTACAAGTTTAAGTTCCATTTTGCTTTATTAATTTCCAATGTTGTTCAGATTATAGCACATCTCTTGGCTTCTTCCTCTACTTACCTTTCAGTTAAAATCAGGTATAAAAAATGCAAAAGAGGCAGAAATGCCAAAAGAAATATCAGAACTTTTCCAAATCAGTTCAATTTGCATTCAAATTAAACATTAGCCAATGGAAGCTGGATGAGTATTTCATCCAAAGCAATCAGCTTTAAATAGTTCTGAATGAAGGCAAAATAGCTGTCATTGCCTGTCCTTCTGCTCCTCCATTTGTCCACATAAATCTGTCTCCTCAACTATATAGCTTACATTCTACAATTTGAGAAAGAAAATCACTTCTTCACTCTCCTCTCCCAGTATGGACGAGGCAAGAATGGGCAGAGTAGCACTCTCAGTTCTTCTATGAGGAGAAGGGAAGAAATTGTCCTGAGAAGAATTGTCCTGCTCTTTCAAGGTAAAAATATGATAAATTTATGGAAATGGGAATCACAGGAAAGGGAGCCAATATGAGGAAGATATTTTTACAGCTAGTCTTGGATGCTGTAGTTTATTAATTGTTTAGTGTTTTCCTCACTGTTTACTTCTGAGATCTGACACAATTTATGCATTGTGCCAGCTTAAGTTTCCAGCTAGATAAAGTTATTTTTCTACCTATAGAGATAGATGGGAAGTCTCTCTACTGATGAAATCCGTTGTTCCCTAGGTCAGAACTGAACCCTCTTTAGGATGGGATGTACCCACCAATATTGGTTAGATATGCAAACATACCCACGAAAGAAAAAAATATGTTTGAATTGCTCAAACAAAAACCTAAAATGCATTTCAACTCTTTACCTAAAGGGGTAAGTCCGTACCCCTTTAATGCTGTTGTTATAATTTGCTCATAAACATTCTAGTCTGTTATGTCTAGTGAAATATGCTTCACTACCGAAAGTTTAAGTTATCATTATGATGCATTTATGGAAAGGATTTCAGGTTCATAAATTATTACTACTTGTATGGAATACTTTATTTAAGCATTATCTATACCTTATCACAGAATACAAAATTACCCATTAAAGTGGTGAGGTGTGTTTAACTATCAAAGCTGGCTTTATGTTCTCTGTGTGTACATGTGTATACGTGTGTGTATATTAATAGATATGAATGACCCTGAATATCCTGCCAAAGAAGAATCAGTTGTTGAAATAGTTTAATGATTAATTAGGTTAGGCAGAAACATGTGCCCACACACTCTGTCACAACTACACAGCAAGACACTCCCTTTGAGGAAGCAAAGATTTCTTGCATATATGGTCTGCAGCAGACTCAGATGAAGAACGTTTGTGATTTGCTGCATCAGGGGCTTGAAACACATCTATGGTCACTGGTTTGTATGGCAGCCCTGGCTGGAAATACGGGCAATACGATAGAGTGGACAAGTGTTTTGTACAGGGCTGCATGCAGTAGTGGCAAAGCAGTAAAGAGAACTTTGCCTGCACACCTTCCTCCATATCACCCTGCCTATTAGACAGAGAAAAGGAACGGGCTGTGATGGTGAAAGACAGGAAAGAAAAAGTCAAACTTTATCTCTTCTCAGAAGAAAACTGTCTTGTTTTGCAGAACCTGTTTTTCCCCTTTACATAGTTCCCAGCAAAAGAAGTATTAAATCAGCATTCAGAGCCCTCATTCTTCCTGGGATTTGGAGGTTATTTTGTCCTGTCTCTCCAATCTCTCGAGAGCAAACACAGATGTTGCTTTCTTCTATTTTTACTACCCATACCAAGAAGAATCACAGTTCTTTACAATGTTCCTTTGATATTATGAATAATAAAGGTAATGGGACTCTAAAATGGTTTAAAATTATCTCAGATTCTATTGATGACAAAGTCTGCTTGTTGAACAAGTGCAAGTCTTTCTTTTCTAAAGGCTTTCCAGAAGACAGTGCTGTCTTGCCGCCTCCTGTATCAGCTGAGAGCCTGCAGCATTTACCAAGCCAGGGTTGAAAATTGGGATGCAAAATCCCTGTGCTGTTCAAGAACACCTTTCCACAGTCTTTTTTTTCCTGCTTCCCTCATTTTTCTGTGCAAATATTATAAATCTCTGTAATCCTGGTTTAATCATTTGTATGATTCTCATGCAAAAACAAGGCAGAGAATACATAATGAAATTAGGACTGAGAAAATCTGGGGTCTCTGCTGTGCCTTTCCAAAGGTTTGTGGGAGACCACAGTCTTACTGCCATTCTCTGGCTCAGTTTCTCTCTAGGCAATTTATTCATTTTGCATTTTCTCACCATGGGTATCAGTGGTGGTCTGTGATGTAAATAAAGTGGATTCTGGCTTCTTTCTCTCCCCCATGCCCCATATTTTTGGCCCTCATCCTGTGTATTCGTGCCATCGTTTACACACTGTACTTTCATACAAGCTTAAGTGGGAGAGGACTTTGTGCTTGATGATGGTCAACGTGCATTAGTCAAGATGCAATGGTGACAGAAAAAGCAGGGCAGTGAAGATCCAGCCATTCAGTCTGACAGCAGAAACAAATGTTTCTCACTTTTGCCCTACTCTTCAGTCAAGCAGAAAACAAAACAATAGAGACAGAAAAAGATCTAAAAGAGCTGTCGCAGAACAAGTGCACCATGCCAATAATTTGAAGGATTAAGGACCCCAAGCCATGTGTACTGACACAATAGCTGGGACCATCCTGTTCACTGGGTTCATGGATTAGAGGGATGTTTCATATGATTCGGGTTTTCTTTTCAAGTCTGGTTGAACAAATATAGCCTGTGTGCTTGCAAATCCCTTGTTAGCAAAGCAAAAAGTCAATACAATTTCCCTTTCACTACACTATGATTTTGCCTTTGGAAAATGTTGCAGTTGCTCTGTCTGGATGCCTTCACAGGATCAGCATGACTTTGTGTCTGGTTCAAATAATGCAGTGGTGAATGGTGGGAGCTCAGAGAGAGGGCTGGAGTCAGTATACCTGCACTGAGGCTGTGACACTGAGAGACTGACCTGAGTTACAGCACTTGGTTTGTTTGTCTAAGCTGTTGTGTTATAAAGTGAGGCAGTTCACCAGTTAAATATGCTTTTACTCAGCCTTACGGCTATGGCAGCAGCAGGGTTTGGAATTAATGGTGTCACAGATTTTATTTTAAAAATGCCTTTATTTTACAAAGAAAAAGATGATGTTGCTTTAATGGACAGTGCACCTGTGTTGAGTCAACAGGGATTTTTCTGCCTCACATCACTGTCAGCATGGTGCTAAGAAGCTCTGTCCCATCCAGTTCCAGTGCCATCTCACACAGAGAATCCGCATTCCAGCACTAAATGGCAGCAGAAGCCCTGATTTTGCAAAAGTGTCCCTCCTCCAGCATAATCTAGATGCAGTCTGGGAATTTCACGGTCAATGTGATGAGCACTCACCTTCATGAAAGATGAACACAGAACACCCACAAACATAAGTAACTTAGAAGTACCTATGTATTTATCATATATGAACATTCATCTCTAAGCTAGATGGTTTGTGGGAGCACAGAAAAATTTCAAGGGAGGTATCACAGCACCTGGAACTAGCATGGGGTCTCAAATGCTGGCTGTCTAGTGAAGGGTCACTTTTATTGCTAAATCACAGTTCAAAAATATAGTGGGAAATGTGGTAAGCAAATGTGCAATGTAGCCTAAGCCTTCTAGGAAGGATTCTGATATATTTTTGAGTGCTTTCTGTCTCTGTTGCCTTTAATCCATTTATCTCTGTTTTCTCATACCAGTTATTTAGCTGTTACATTTATCTTGTTTCAGTGAGGGTATTTAGATTAGCATTAAAATTCCAAAGCAGGTGGGTAATGTCTCAGGATTGTAAATGTGGTGCAGGACAAACAAACCCTTTCATGAGAGGGATGCCTGTCATTTGGTGTTACTGTGAAGGCTATTAAATGGTTGTTTGTACATGCCCCTACCTGAAGTACAGTCAGCATTAGCTTTCTCCTAGTACCTGTTGTCAAGAGATACTATTCAAGAGAAAAGTAGTTAAGTCCTTGCTCTCTGGGGCAATTTGCTGGAGAGGCACTCACTGTGAGGGAAAATCACTCATTCAGCGTGAGCTGCCTCTGCATTGATTCAAACCAGTAACTTTGTGATGAAAAATTCGTTATGGTAAACTAGCTCCTTGCAGGAATGGCTGAATTCACTTCCTAACCAAATAACTGGAGCAGCTACGTACTTGTGCTAATTGTCTCATGAGCCATCATAAGTTGACTGTTACATTACTAGCTTGACTGCTACTACCAGCCAAAGACATGGCTTGTTTTAATCCGGCAGGGGCACAAGCAAGAAGGCAGCTTTCCGGATTTGGAGCCCACAGGAAGATAGGGCCCTTCGGGAGACAAGTGTTTGCTATTTACAAAACGCTTAGCAGATGGGCATCTGTAGTCACCTGTTGAAAGCAGTAAAGTACAAAGTCTTTTCCTGTTAGGGAGGAAATGGTGGCTTCTTGAAGACAGATCAAGAATGGTCTGATGGGTTTTTTTTATCTGTATGAGCTAAATGGTTCAGGCTTGATTTTGAGCATTTTTTGGAAGATACCTGCTCTTATTTAGTGCGTCTTCAGAAAAGCTCAACAGGTTTTGAAAACTGGGTCATGTGTGCTTTCACTTAAAGTCATAGGCTTTGCACAGTTTGACTTGTAGTTGCTTGCTGCTGCTGGTGGGACTGCTTTGGTGGCTGTGTCAATGCCATCAGTATTGAAAGAGACTTGACTCTTCTGTTGCAAGCAGTAAAACTCCTCATTTGTGCATTCCCTGTGACCTTGTCATTTCACTGTAGAGTGCACAGCGTCCATAAGCAACTGCATATTTGTAAGGATAGGAGTGGGACTTTAACAGTACAGATAAAAGTATGATCTAGAACTTTGTACATTGAGAGGTGTTAATGTGGTAGGAAGGTACAGACAGGTTTGCTTTGTGCTGCTGATAGATGAACCTGTGCTGCTCAGCACCTGTCTGTCTCCCCACGCAACAGCCTGCAATAGAACAGCTGTTTCAGACTGGTGGATTGGCATTCCTGGGTTCAAGTACAAAACTAGCAAATCCTTAATCTAATGAAGCTAAAGGTACTTGAGCCGGTTCTCAGGACTGTTTCAAGAGCAAAGACAGGAAAAGAACCCTTACAGATCCCAAACAGGTCAGGAGAGGTGGAGGCTGCAGTTATTATCTGCCTGTGTACTCACAGCCAGGCTCTACCTCTTTTGCACAAAGATGTATATGCACACTTGCACACATCCTGCACTCCACTAAGTCTCTAAATTGAAGCTATGAGGTCAACCACAGGCCTTGCTTTGAGCAATTCTTATGATGTAGAAGTGTTTGGATTTTTTTAGGGTGGGGGTGTAATACGAGTGAATAAAATCTCAACCTTTATTTTCCAGCTTGATGCTCTTCAGCCTGAGTGACAGGAGGTTTTATGCTTACATGGGTTCAGTGATTTTGGCAGGATGCCACAAATTTTATCACCCTTCTCTCTGAATGATGAGAGAGAAATGGACATTTATTGTCTGCCCAAGCTGGATTTCAAGTTGGAGATTTCCTGGCTGTCCATTGTATCCTGAGATGACTGTCACGTTCCTCTCTCCTGGGGATTGCAAGAAGTGGAGGGCTGCTTGGGATCATCACTGCAAACTTCCTGTTCCCATCTGGAAGGCAGCTTGCCTGCCTTTTGTATGCATTCATCTCTTTGAAATGAAGGAGGTTTTTCCAGCTGCCCTTGAAAGGTCAGTGTGCTTTTAGAGCAGGAAAGTTTTGTGTTAAACTTCCTTTTTACCTTCTGGCAATTGAAGCCAAAATACATTTGATTTTTCCTCGAATTAATTTACAGATTGAGATGTAATTAATTTATTTTGGCAGCTGTTTTGAATTATTTGGTGATCTTTTCGATTTGTGGGTAGCATTGAAGTAAAGACATGAGGTTCATATGACTGTCAGCGTATTAAAAGATAAAACCAACTTTGAAGGTAAAAAAGAAAGACAATAGAACTGTAATACTGAAGACCAAAAAACCCCATGAAATGTCAGGACAGCCTGAGACAGATGAAATTCCCTCAATGTCCACTGTGTTTACTCCTTACACAAAGGGGGCACCATCAGGCCCTCTGTTTTATACACTCTGGAGTCTCGGCAGGCTTTCCCTTACTCATGTGGAGCACCTAAGCTGATACACATTAGTAGGCATTAATGAAACTGAAATGCTAAAATTAATGCAGTGCAATGCAGGGTGCACGGGACGAGGGATTTGTCAGGGATTTCCCCTCCTCTACTTGGTTTTTTTTTTCCAGATGAAGCATTCGGCGATTTACCAGCCAAAGCTGTCTCTTCATTCATCTCTTCCTCCGTACTTCTCTGTGATTTGTATTACGTACAATCAATACAACGATGGCTCCTTGAAAGCCCCTTCCTTTAACCGCCTGCGATGCCGGGCACCGACCAGCGGCTTTCCTGGCCCTGGATCTTCGGGAGCCAGAAGCGATTGACACAGCAACAGGTAAGGGCAGTCCCTCGAGGCAGCTCTGGGGTGGTTTCCTCGCTGCGAAGCGTGGCCCCGGCCCCCGCGTTTCTGCGGCGGGAAGGANTGCCGCTGCCTCCCAGGTAAGCTTGGCCGCGCGTTTGACTTCCCGGGCAGCCGGGGCTCTGCAGCTGCGGCAACGGATCGGTCCTGTCCGCCACTCCCTCCCCAAGGAAAGCCGCCTTGTCTCCATTTTATTCTTGAGCTTCTTTATACCGTAAGGACTGGGTGCGCTTTAAAGGGCCATTATGCTGCGGGGTGCTACCGGCTCTATCTCCGCTGGTTTTTGCTAACATCTGTCGATGCGGTAGGTGTTAACCGCAGTGTTTTCAAACCTTTGTACAAGCCTTGTTATTTGCAGGTAAAAGAGGCTGTAGATGCAGAGGAGGGGATTCGGGAGGGAGTGCTTGCAAATAGAAATGTTATCTTTCCGTCAGTGGGAAGGGGGAGCAGAATGCAAGATTGCTTTTCAGATAAGAGGGGATGCACAGGGGCATTTTCTGTGCGCCTTCGGTCCCAGCAAACTGCGTGAATCTGGTGCGGGGGTCTGGATCCCCCTCGTCCCGAGAGAACTGACGCCGGGATGTATGGATGCATTAAGGTTGTTCATTCATCGGTGGCTGCAGATAATGCAATTACCAAGTCAGCGGCGCATGGATGCTGCCCTGAGTGTGACACGCTGAGAATACTGTACTTCAGGAACCCAACAGTTGCAGTAGTTTGGGTAAAACAGGCTGACAGAGTGTAAAACCCTTGTGTCCTTAAGCAGAGAAGAGCTGTTCTCATTCTTCTGGCTATTTTCATTCTGTCATTTCTGAGGATTTGTATTTTGTGTGCTCCTGTGCAGAGGTGTAAATACCTTTTGCAATCTGTTTGTAAGAAATTCAAGAGTGAAAAATAATTGGCAGCAGCTTCAGGTATCATCAGTGCCTGATAAATGTTGGATAGTTTAGGTGCCTGAGAACTCAGAGTAATTTTCATTAAATCATACTGCATTAAGCATGAAGGGCTTCATTTAGGTCTCAGGTTTTTTTTATTTATGGAAGAAATCCCACAACCATGGTAGGGCTACTTCTCTCCTAAGATGCCTTGGAAAGGAAGGAAAAAAAATCACCAGCGTGATTACCATGGACACAACTATCCTTTATTTATTTATTAGGCTATTAGGGTAATGAAGAAAAGCCTTGCCTGCCCTGCTGTGCAGATCTCATTTCAGCAAAACTGCCTGTGCTCCTGTGGTTACCCTTGTTTGATTTTTAACCAGTAAGTACCCTGTGCTCCTGTCAATGCCATGGCTGCTACACTTCCGTGTCTGGGTATCATCATAGCCCTCAAATCAAGAGCCGAGTCCTGATGTTTGTCAGTTGGATTTGTTCTAAGCAGAACATGCTCTTTGCTATTCTACTCAAAGATCAGTGTTTTTTTACTTGTGGTTGCTGCTTCTTTTACATTCTGATAGTGCTGTTGTTCTGGGACAGTATTTGATACACTAGTATTTCATTTTTATAGATCCTGCTACTGAAGGATTGTTCTTTCTTGTATTTGCTACTACAATGGTATAGACGAAGAAACAGTATCTGTCTCAGATGGCTTCTCTATGTAGAAGGTATGGGAAGGCAAGGAGAGATTTAGCTTGCTCAAGGTGACTAGTAGAGTTAGTGTCTCTTGACTTTAAAAGACTGGATCATGTTGGTTCTGCTGCATGTATACACATATGGAACATGTATATGTATCCCATTAATGTCTCTAATAACTCCCATTGCTTTAATGCTCCTTTTTTCTTGTTCAGTAAGTATACTTACTATCTTTCAATAGGAGTAGGCCATACTGATTGACAATACCATAAAAAGATAGTGACATTTAGGTTGTCAAAACACAGGAACTGTGCCTTTTTTGGAATACATCAGATTTTTGTAAATATAAGCATACATATACACTCAAGCTCATACCAAAGCTGTCTGCAAGAATGAAACATTGCCTAATAAATTTTACATGCCCAGAAGGCTAAACTAAAAGTAAGGAAGGTAAGAATTGTGTGCTGCATGTAAATCTTACGTGCACCTTGCTTTTTCTTCAATAGATAAGTCATTCAGGGGAATGGAAGATTCTTCCAGATGAAGGCCATGTGATAAACAGGTCTCTTCTTGTGTTTTCTGTTTGTAGGGAAGGGAAAATATTTGGAGTGTGTGTGTTGGGAGGCGGTGGAAAGGAGAGATCAGAGAAACTTTAAAGCACTCTGCAAATGTTGAATTACAAGTTTACTGTTTTTGCAAAGGCTGAATTGGGGGAAGACTCAAGAATGTTAAACCTTTGTGCAAATTACATCCTATTTTAAAAATGTGCTCTGTGTGTGTGTAGTTGGGTGCATGCATGCGTGTGCAGACACTTGGGCCTCTATTAAATGACAGCAAATTCTGATCACAGAATGTATTTATTCTGATTCATTACTGTATACAATGTGCTAATTAATTGATAAAATTACTATAGAATGTTTTGCCTCAGTGGTATCCTGCAGCAGAGAGATACTGCCTAATAGTTTATTCCTCTGGATTTCTTTGCTGGATTTTTCAGTTTTCTGGTCCTTAACTTCACTACATACCTCTTTGGTATGTTATACACCAGAGCAGATGATGAGACCATAGCACTGCTGTTGACGGTCCTGTCTGTTTGGTTTAGAGTGAAGACTCTAGTATGTATCTCCTATAATGGACATTTTCTCTCTTCGCTAAGTCCTTTGCAATGAGCTAGAGAGGTTCTGTTGATCTAAAGTCTTCAATCCCTTCCGTAATCCCATTAACCTCTGTGGAGCTATATATGTGAACGAGCATTATGGAATTAAGTTGTACAATGTGTGTTGCTTGAGATACAAGTGTTAAGTTAGGGTTAGCACTTTCATTCCTTAGTGTAACTTATAGATAGCCTCTGCTCTACTCTAGGATTATGGAAACTGCTTATGCCTTTAAAATCAGACGATTTGTTCAGCAGAGAGGCTATATTTTGTGAGATTTTTGCTTTGGATTTATTCAGCACTGGGAAATGCACTCACAACATGGATAATGTTCAGTGTTCTTTGAAAATTGTTTTTAATTCAGGCCTTTGGAATACACAGTCATGGGTAGGTTGTGTTATTCTTTGCTCTTATTGTGTAAAAGAATATGCTAGGGCTTTTATGCACTGCTTGAGAGTTCTGAAGTTGGAGCCTAATAAAAACCTGGGTTTTCAACAGTCTTGTGTACCCAGATGCTTCCTTTCACCTTTTCCTTAAGAGATTTGCACTTTGTCTATCTAAATATGTATTTATGAATGTGACCTTTGACTTCTGTATGGTTTATGTGCTTATTCCTCTGCAGACTATACTGTGACCCTTCTACATATAACAATATAAGCAGGTTTTGGACTGACTTGCTATTTGCATGAGTTGGATGAGAGGGTTTGGGAAGGGGTCTTCACACTCAGCTAAGACAGAGTTTATCCAAGCATGGCAATGTGCTGCTGGAACTGTCTCTCAAAGAAAGTGCCATGCATGCTTGGGTTTGTCAGCTTTCCGCAGTTCTTTTTGTATGAAAATCAATCTATGTCAAACTGCAGCAAGGATAGCGATGGCTGGTCATTCTGTAATAACTCTGCTACCTAGATAGAGTGATGCCTCATCCTCCTTGTTGTGTGTGGTTGGTGAGTGTTGCTAAAACAGACTCTGTGTGCCAAGCCAGAGAGAAATGTTATTTAAATATTAGAAGAAACAATGACTTTATGCCTTGGTCTCACTATCTCATGGTCTCACTAAGATATTATTAAGCATGATTAAGTAATTTTGGATTCCTGTGTCATAGATACTGTTCATTGGAATGTGCTTATAAAAACAAATAGTATTAGAATCATTAGGGATCAGAAAGGACCTTGAAAGATCATCTAGTCTAGTCCCCCTGTCACAATAGGATCACCAAGACCAAGTTGCACAGGAACACAGCCAGGAGGGTCTTGAACATCTCCAGAGAAGGAGACTCCACAACTCCCCTGGGCAGCCTGTTCCAATGTCCCATTAACCTCACTGTGAAGAAGTTCCTTCTGGTATTTATATGGAACCTCCTATGTTCCAGCTTACACCCATTGCCTCTTGTCCTATCAC
>VZRI01003112.1:29605-48490 GCA_013397515.1 Upupa epops
ACTGCCTCAGTTTGGCTATGAGGATGCTATGTGAGACTGTGTGAAATGCCTTCCTGAAGTCAAGATAGACCACATCCACTGCTCTGCCATCATCTGTCCACCTGGTTTTGCCCTCATAAAAGGCTGTCACGTTGGTCAAGCATGACTTCGCATTGGTGAAGCCATACTGACTGTCCCTAATGACCCTCTTGTCCTTGATGTGCCTAGAGGTAAGAATAATTAGGTGGAAAAACTGGTTTGTGATGTATTTCTCAGATCAGGCAGTTCATGTTTGGGTGTGTGAATGCCTGTGTGTCACTTGGTATTTTGTTCTCTCTTACATCTGTCTAACATGCGTAATGCAAACCTGATGCTTTCCTACCCCTTCACGGCAAAACAAAATGATCTGACTTTGATTTTCAGTCAGGTTTATTCCATATCATGTATGAAGTCTCTGTAGCAGCAGAATTACAGTGTAGTGCCAAACCTGTTTCTTATCCACAGATGCCAGTGTAGGCAGGCAGCTCTGCCATCACTTTACAACTGAAGGGAATAAGATGTGCAGAGGTAAAGCAATTTCTATAAGAAATTATCTTTTATAGCCATAGCCAATCTTGTAACACTTTATTGATGTTTGCCCTCTTCATAAACTATAAAAACTTTGTATTAAGTGACCTTACCTGGGAAGGCAAATTGTTGGTAAAATTATTCTTTGTTAGGAAGACTTCTGAAATAATTCCACTTCCTCTTATCCTGAGGATTAAGAGAAGATTAGTCAGTAATGTAACGGCTGGGGGTTTTCAATGCCTCCATCAAAATGGGAGAACAGGAAATAGCAAAGTGCATGAAAATGTAGTTTGCCTGCAGGTTTGATTTACAGCTATTCTGGTCTTTCAAAGAGTCGGTTATTTACATGATATGAATGAAATGCGTACTAACACCGGAAGGCTATTCTGGTTTTGAATAGAAACTGCAATGCTCATTCATTCACATAAGGAGCAGAAGTTATATTTTTCCAAGAACAGAATGAACACAATTAGAATGGAGATGACCAGAAAGGGAGGCTGATAACAGAATATGAGTCCTTTCTTTTTTTTTTTTCTATGTTTGTGTTCATCCTATCATTTAAAGGTAAATAGTAGTGATTGTTCAGTTATTTTAAGTGCTGCAAGTTTCAGCCCACTTCCCAGCATCTTTGGCATTGCCACGACAAGAAACACCATCGATGGCCTTGCAGGAAAGCTAAGCATAATGATTCCTCGCAATCAGATGCCTTTTATAATCATAGGCATGGTGCTTCTGAGTCAAGCAGGGCCCATTATTTATGCCAGGCCCTGAGAAAGAAGGGCCAGATTTAGGGACTGTGTGCATGAAATTCTGCCCAGCTGCGTCAATAGCAGCAGTGACCTGTAAGGCAGTGTTACCCGTCGCTTAGCTCAAGCCCACCATTTAGAAGAGCTAAGAAGAAGCAATGAGCCCTGTGCCAGAACAGAATCTTATTTCATAAAGTGGAATTACAGCTGCCATTACCTCAAAAGTATTCAGATTGCTCCATCTGAGAGTTCATACAGCATTTGTGGTAGATAGTAACAGCAAAACTGTCCCAATCTTGGAGAATTTATGGTTATTTATCAATTTGTCATTGGTTGTGTCTAAGCAAGGGATTGTACTAGGTCTGCTTCCACCTCTCCGTGTGCTTTGTTGTAGTGTGCTCTGTCTGAACTTCTAGTTTTCCACATTATTATGTGGAAAATGTGATGCATTATTATGTGGAAAAGTATGTGCAAAATGTTGTTCAAATAAGGCATGTCTTCGCAGTGCTGGTACTCATAATTTCCTTTTAATAGGTAATTTTGTAGAATTTTATGGTGTAAAGTGGTTTACAAATTGTGGGTGTTTTTCTGAAAACTTAGGATAAAATTATTTGGTAATTAGAGTTAATTCACATATTACCTCTAACCCTCATGGAGAGCTATTCATGTGTTTTGGGTATAAGCCAGTCACAGAACATAAGCCAAACTGAGAGAGCAGCACTGAACTCCATATACACTTGGTTGATATTGAAGTGTGGTTGGCAGTCTTTTGCTTAACTCTGAGTTGTGATTTGTATGGTCATGATAGGAGGCAGCTGAGCCAGTGCTTGGTAGGGAGGAAAAAGCCCAGGAGGCTAATGTGATCTGACAGTGTCTAGATTGTGCCTTGGAGGATGGCCCAGGATCTAGATGCTGGGTGATGCCCTGGCACCTGGGGTCTGACATCAAACTGTCTGTGGCAGAGTCCTAAAAATGCTACAAGTCCTTGCATCAAGTAATGAGAGATTGGAGTATTTTCGAATGCTTGCCACCTCATCTTGCTTACGTGAAATTGTCACTGCAAGGGTTGATGGCATGACTGGAAGTTGTACTGTGCAGGGTTTCTTCACAGTGCTGGCTGTGGTTGAGCTTTTGTCTGGGATAAGCAGCAAGGTTATTGAACACTCATCTTGGGGTTTCTTCCAGGCAATCAGTGGATTCACTGCTCTTGATAACTATGAGTATACAATCTCTGTCTTCAGAGGCATTAGGGAAGAACTTTATCTTATTTATGGAGTCCCCTCCATTGTGAAAAATACTACTTGTATTGTATATCACCTTAGAGTTACCAGCCAACTCTTGTGTTAGAAAGAAAATTGTGACTAATTACTTTTTAGCAATCCCATACCAGTATAACATAGGTCTTGAAGAGAAATCTCAGAATCCTGTTGGGCATAACTCTGCAAAACTGGGAAAGAATATATCACATGCATAAACATGTTGTGTGACAGTTAAAAGCTAGATATACCCCAGGATTACAGCTTTACAGAAAAATTATTACTAAGCATTGCAGTTTCTCCTGATGCAGTGTGACATTTGAAGGGCTAGAAATAACACCCTGATAACACATTTTAATAGGTGACGAGATTTTTAGTTTTGTTTCTTCTCTTGAAAGGTCTGTCTGTGCTGTCAGTACAGCTAGGCTGAAAGCTCTTAGACAGATTAATTATTAAAAGAATCCACTAAATATTTTATACTTTTTTATTTTTTATCTTTTAATCTTATTTGTTGATATTTTTTCTTCTTCTAAGAGTTTACCAGAGCAGAAAAACTAATCACAATATATGCTAAGTACTTATATTGCTTTCTATAAAAGAGTAACAAAGAAGAAAGATTGTATAAATATTTGTTTCCTCATCCTATGTTGCTTCAGTTTCTTCTCACTTTCCCTACAGTACTTTAAATCTATTTTGTTGGGTAAATAGCCTAATAAATATACATTTTTAAATTTTATGTGAATTTATGTGGTCAGTAAATTTTGTGCTCCCCTTATGAGGGATGTTGTATGAATGTAGAATAAGTGCAAATCCATGTGGCTTAAAGTTTGCTTAGTAGGAGATGAGATGTGCCAAGCTAGGCCAACGTGGCAATGTAAGATTAGGGTAGACTTTGAGTACACTGTTTGTGTCCTACCTCTCCATTTTATTAGGCACCATCTCTCAGCATATCTGTAATTTAGGAGTCTTCTCATCCAACTATAAAAATATTTGAAAAATTATAGAATCCCTAATCTCAACAAAATATTTGTATGATCTTTGCTCTTCTAACATCTAGAAATTTCAAAGACCCTACAAACTGCTTTGTGATTCCCCTGAAAGTGGTACTTAATGAAGCAGTACTATAATCCAAGCTATGTGTTCTCATTCTAAACCATTTTTTTAGTAGGTTCTGTTTTATTGCTTGGATTCAAACAGCACTGACATCAACTAAGATCAAAGTCCTCATGAGAAGCAGCCTTGTGCAAATATGCCAGAAAGAGCATTGACACAGCACTCTGTTGGGCTACACAAGTGAGAAGACTTGGAGTGGGAGACCCAGGAGGAGGATGGAGAGGCAATTCGGTGTAGCGCTGCTGATATGGGCTCTGATGTGAAGAATGAGATGGGGCCTGGTGGGCTGCTACCTTTCCTTTCCTTTGTAGCTCGGCTTTGGTCTGTGGTCTTGCATGATAGGACAGTTTACATATTTGCTAGTGAGTCCTCCTGTGCCTCAGACAGGTATGAGACAAATCTAGCATTAGAAAACCCATACACTTCCTAACTTCTCTTTCGTAGCAGTTTGCACAGCTTTGTGAGATAGCCTCTGTGAAGATTTTCATAAAAGTCATTCTACGGTGAGATACATTATCCATGGGAAAAAGTACCTCAAGGTACTTAAAAAGAAATGTAATACTGTCTTCACAGAGAGGTGGCTGTCTTACTGACTGTGAGGCAAATACTCATGATAAACCTTCAAGCCTGAGTGTACTTATTAATAGGAAGTTTTTAATGAAAAAGTTTTGAAACTATATATTATTTATCACTTCAGTTTGCTATGTGGTCTTTGGGAAACTCCTCTAAAACCAGTATCAATAATTTAATCACCAGGCTATGCTTGTTTCCTTAAAAATTACTTAGACTAGGAAAAAAGAAACAAAGCTCCCAAAGATTGGTTCCTATTACAATTCCTGGGTCACTGTGCCCCAGTGTAGAACCAATGGAAATGAATAGAGCAAATGACTGGCCATCAATATTTGTGCTTGATACTGAGTGATTGTTAGACTTAAGTCATGTTGTTCATGTCTTATTTCTCATTAGCTGAGGTATGTGATGCATGTAACTTTACATGGATTGTGATCTATAAAAATGCTAGTCAGTACATTGATGCTGAAACCAAACAGTAAAAACTGAGAAAAAAGGTTTATTGAACATGTAGTTAAGAAAAAGGGTTTATTGAGCAAGTAAATTACCTGGAGAATCTTGGGTTAGAAGCTATGGAGGGACAGAAGGGAATTCTGTTATTCATCTCTGAAGGGTGGAAAGTGAAATAGATTTAGCAGTCAGATGTTCCATATAAAAAAATTCTGTTCAGTGCAGGAAACGAGTGAGGCAGAGGTGTTCCTTCTCACTTCAGCTGGCTTTAACTCACAGCATTCCTGCCAGCAAGTCTTTTTTTCTCAGTCTACAGATTCTGTTTGGCTGTTTTTCCTGGGTGTAATTTTGATTAACAAAACCCCAAGTCTCTTATTTTGCTGTCAGATTGCTGGCAGAAGTAGAAGCACCTCAACATCTCCACTCGTTTCATAGAATCATTTATGTTGGAAAAAATCTTCAAGATCATACAGTCCAACCATTAACCTAATTATACTAAGCCCACTGCTAACCATGTCCCTAAGCTCTATATCTACCTGACTTTTAAACACATACAGGGGTCGCAATCTAACCAGTTACCTGGGCAGCCTGTTCTAAAACCTGGCAGCCCTTTCCATACAGAAGTTTTTACTGATGTCTAACTTAAACTTACCCTGGCACAACTTGAGGCCAATTTTTTTTTGTCCTATCACTTGTTACTCAGGAGAAGAGACCAGCCTCCACCTCTCCACAGCCTACTCCATCTCCTTCCTTTGGAGTGAGGTTTTATAGTATTAATGTCCTAATAGGTGCATTTGTAAGGCTGAGAGATGGTCTTTGGAGAATCACCTGTGAGACCTCATTAAAGAGAGGACAACAACCCTTTGCTATCTCGGCCTTAGCTTTTGTTTCTTTCTCGCCGTTTTGCTTTGCTTTTTACTCGAACAAACAGGCAATGGGCACGCTCAGATGTGTGTGCATTTGTGCCCACTGAAAAACCATAGTGTCAGGCGTGCACTTATGTCAACCAAAACAATTGTTCTGCTGCTAACCCCACACTTGCTAGAGCTCAGACACAGTGTGAGCCGTGGTATTTTCTGACTCACGCTTCATCAGCTGTGTTGTAGCCCTTGCCATCACAAGGGACCCAAGATCAGATCCAATCTTACTGGAGTTGATGGAAGCAATCTCATTGACCTCAGTGAACTAGATTAATCCGGCTGAGTTGTAAGGTCAGGATGTTAAATAATTTCTTCCCATTGGTTTTTAAATTTCAAAAAGTTTGTCTGGAATTCATAGAGAGTGTGAGATACTGCAGTAGCATTGTAGATAGTTGTTACTTTTGAGCACTGCTTTAGCTGAGCTCAGTGGATGGAATAGCCCCTTACTGCCATAGTACAGGTGGATTGAATCCAAAACCTCCTGCTGAACACCACACGGTTTACCCTGTGGTTCTCCCACCAGTGCAGAGATTCCTTGCTGTGAAGTTGACATTGGTGAGTTCCAGAGGTGAGTCTGCAGGGAAGTTGCAGACACAAGTGCTTTCATGTTTCCTGGTAGTCTAGGGCTCACTCAGGTTCCTCAAAGGCAGTTGCTAAAAGTAGCTCTATAGAGGGCTGAAGATACTGCCAGTTCACAGTCCAGTATGAGAAGACTATGTGGACATAGCCACCTCTCCCTCCTGAAGCAAAGCTCTTGGAGATTTCCCTGTTCTTCCAGTGTTCACATGAATATTTTAGTTTACTTTTCGGTTGTCACTAGACCTGGGTGGGGTTTTGTTTTGGTAAGTATGCTCCCCTTGTTTTGTCACACATCATCCTGCTTCCTTCATAGGTGAAGTACTACACTGTGACTCTTTTTTTGTGAAAGCAATATAAATTACAGACTTTGGTGTTTGTAAATCTTGTACTCCAGCCCTGTTAAATGCTGTGACTAATTCATTACATGCCCATGTTCTATTATAAAAGCTTGTAAGTCTTTGGACAATAGAATATGATGGATGTTTCTATGCATATAGTTTCTTTTCTTCCACAAGAAGACGAAAATTTTATGATAAATCATTTCTTGTTTGTCATAGGTTATGTTATATGTTATCTGTCTACTAGTATCATGCAGGACTGTAGCAGTAGTAGGCTACCAGGTCTCCTGCCTTTATGATGAAAGTGACAGACATCTGTAGGAATTTCAGGCTGATTATAGGTTTTAATTAAGATGTGTTCTAGTATGTTCTTTGCTACATGAGCTAAAGCAAAGTCAGCATTTGTGGATAGCAGCTTGCTGCTCAGCAATTGCTTCCTTTCCATATTATGTATGCTTATATAGGTCAATTCAGTTTAATTTTTTTCAAATTAAATCAAGCTGCTGAATTAAAAAAAATAGATCAACCATAATAATTTTGTAAAGACTCATGACCTTCAAAAATATCATTGCTACTTTTCTGGCACATCAGCTAAGATAAAAATTTAGTCACCTGGCAACAAAAATCCTTAGTGACTCCTGAGTACAAGGACCCCCCCAGAGCGTTGTTCACCTTGTAGCAATGAGTGACAAGAAATACTTGCTGCTTGAACTGCTGCATGTCACAGACCTCCTTATCTTAGGTGACTCCTCGATGCTGAACTAGCCTCTGGTTGACAGATAGCCTCTCAGACAAAGTCTAATCCTGTGAAGTCTGCTTTACTAGGCATCTTGCCAAACTACGGTCTGTCCTTGTATTAATGCAGAATTAATAATTTAATTATATTTCTAATGGTTTAGTAAACTAAGGCCAAGTTTGAGAGTGCAATTTATTTTGTATTTGGGAAGGGTCCCGCTGAAATGAAGAGCATTTTGCTTAAATAAGTAGTGCTGGGATCACTACCTTCCGTTATTAAGGCTCTGTTAGAAGCAAGTCACTGCTATGTTACCTCCTCTTGTCATCACATAAATGTAGACAGACTAATAAAAATTAATCTCCTGTGAGTTGGTCACTGCATATAAGGTTGATGCTGGGAAAAGTGTTCACCAGCAATCTTAAGTGAGCCTGTTTCGGTACCCGCCCTCGCCTCCTTGTGACATTACGCTTGCATTCTAGTTGACACATGCTTTGAAACAGAGCTCTATGAAGCACCTGTCATGCCTCTTAATGTGGTGTCTAATAGGGGAGGTTTCTATTTCCAGCTCTGTTACTGATATAGAGCAGGGTGATGGGTAAATTACACAACGTTCTTTTATGCTTCCACTCTCCTGTCTATGATGTGGCTGAAGGATTTTTTGCTAGTCAGTCAGGGCTACCTTCTACTGTACAGTAAGAATCTTGTTTTAGTTGTGCTAGTACTCAAGGTGATTTTTGGGCAGGGGGAGGATATTCTGTCCCATCTAATATTTGGATTTATTTGAAAACATGCAGGAAGTGATGCTGATTGTTCAGTGCAAAGCAGTCCTGCTAGGTGCATGGTGATTGTGATAACTGTCCATGGCAACTAGTTAATGGACGTCTAAGAGAAAATGTGAGCGAGAGGTCTAACTGTCTCATACATTAGCTCTTCATTTCTTATATGCCAGGGAGGCACAGTTCCAAGTGACTGTTGTAACCTACCCCAGAAGTGTCTGTGTTCTCTATAGTGAGTACAGGAACTTTCACTGCATGTGGTATATGAGAGTCATTATGAGTGGAAAATACAATAGATATGTGTTGTAGGAAAACAAGAGCATTCCTAGAGTTAATCATCTTCAGTGCCATAAGCTTCCACTTTAGCTTGGAGAAGAGGAGGCTGGGTGTCAGGAGAATGGAGCCAGGCTCTTCTCAAGGTCATCTGGGCATAGGACAAGGGGCAATGGGTGCAAGCTGGAACAGAGGAGGTTCCATATCAATATCAGAAGGATCTTCTTCCCAGGGAAGGTAATGGAGCACTGGAACAGGCTGCCCAGGGGGGTTGTGAAGTCGCCTTCTCTGGAGATGTTTAAAACCCGTCTGGGCATGTTCCTATGCAACTTGGTCTAGGTGATCCTGCTGTGTCAGGGGGATTGGACTACATGATCTTTCAAGGTCCCTTCCTATCCCTAGTGATTCTATGATTCTGTGAAATACCAGAGCTTTCTAAATTTTGGTCAGTATTTTGTGTAAGCCTGCTAGTCACAGTATTTTTGGAAGAGCAATATATGTTGTCTTTCAATTCTACTTTGCTTTCCCTTCCATGAAATGTTGAGATAAAAACTTTTGCAGCCACTGAGATGTGTGGACCTTGTGTTCCTGTAAGTGTTGTAATTTCCCACTGAGAGCTTCTCTTTCTATTAAGCCGTTCTGGATGTGTGCTACGTGCTATAATACCCACTGACTTGAATAGCTGCACTGTAATGCCACTTGGGTACAGTGCTGATGCCTGCTGCTGAGACCCAAATCCCGGCAGATCTCAGTCTGAGCAAGAAAAGAATTCTTCAGTTGTATGCAACAGAGAACATGAGCAAAAAGTGTTCTGGCATGATCAAGGGTAGGAGACTTTTGTTTATGGTTCCAGATTAATGATAGCACAGGTGAACTCCAGACAGATACATAGTATGACACAAGAGCAGCTATTCACAGAATCATTGAATTGCTTTGGTTGGAACAGACCTTTAAGGTCATCAAGCCCTGCCATGTAACCACTAAATCATGCCCCTCAGCATCATATCTGTATGTCTTCTAAATGCCTCCAGTTTTATTTGCATTATTAAGGATGACCAGTCTGTGACTTGAAGAGTATCTGTGTCTATCAGTTTGCATCTGGCTTTTATTTTTTTAAGGGTCAACTCAGAATCAAGCAGGCATGTGGATGTTACAGAACTAACTGGGTTTTTTTTGTTGTGGTAGCTGCTGGCACACGTGTATCACAGATGTGGGCTTATATTGAGACACAGGCTGTATACAAAGTGCACTGCGATTATTAAAATAAGGTGGGCAGTCATTCTCTTGGGAGTTGTTTTCTTATGACTGGGAGTCCCAGGTGTGGANTACAAAGTGCACTGCGATTATTAAAATAAGGTGGGCAGTCATTCTCTTGGGAGTTGTTTTCTTATGACTGGGAGTCCCAGGTGTGGACCTGCACTGTGCACTATGCTATCCCAACCAGAATAAAGGGACAATCTTAAGAACAGGCTTTGAACAAGGAATAGCAAAATGATAAAACATGTGAGTTTCTGGTTTTACTGTCCCCTTTTCTGGTTTCTCCGAACAATGAGTTATCCCAATCCCATTTGATACAGAAGGCATCTATGTGACAACCCCTCAGTTAACTTGTAGATGGCCAGATTAGGAAAGCTGGAAGGACTAAAGCAGAGAAGCACAAGGAAACAAAACAAAAACAGTTAGCCAAAGGACCAAGAGATTCAGCACACTTAATCTTGTCAAGTGATTTTCTTCCTTAAAAAAACTTCTCTCAATTAAAAAATATTTTTTATTTCAAAGATGTTTAGTTCCTTACACGAATCTAATGATTTCCTTTCATGCCACTTTAATATTTCATAAAAGAATGTTATTTTGAATCTAAAAATTATGCTTCTGATACAATTGCAGAGCAGCTAACTGCCTGCTAGATGGTTGTGCTCAAGCACAAGGTTGTTAATTTCTGTAACCTCTCGTATTTAGTGGATGAACTAAATGTATAAAATATTTAATATCCTTCCGGGGGCTTTAGCAAGATAACATTAAGTAATCTATAAAAGATAAAAAGTACACTTGTGATCTATTGTGGTTTGTTTTTTCTCCTACATAAAAAGGGCCTAAAGGGGTCCCTCTAGTTTTCTTCTATATAGAAAAGCAGGTCTTGTTTCCTCATTTTTTCCCCCTAATGTTTGCCAGAGTGTATGCAGAAATGGTGATCCAGTGGAATTGTGTCAGGGATATTATGAGAACGAAAGCTGACTGACTGTCCAGAGAAGAGGCATTTTATTTTAAAGGCTTAAAGGTTTAAAACAAACAAACAAGACCCCAAATGTTTTGAACATCTGAATAAATATTTGTGAGAAATGGCAGAATGTAACAGCTTGCTCACATAGACGGTTGAAGGAGCTTCGAGTCTATGTCTGTGACATCTAAGGAAATCACAGAATGAGACAAGGGGTATTTAAAATGAAAAGAGCAAGTGGCAAAAATGTCTCTCATTTTAAACTGTTTTCAGGTGTTTCGGAATTAAAAAAATGAGATCACTGGACAGGAAAGTCATCCTTGCTGTATTTTAACATGAATTGCTATGTTATATAAATTAGACTAGTAAGATAATGATATTATGGTATTCTGTAGTAAATATTAACTAAATATGTTGATCAACCCGTTTTGTTTGAAACAAGCCAAGCTGGCACTGTTTGCTACAAGAAAGAAGTTCTTCTCTTCAGACTTTTTCCCTCACTGGTTGTACAGAAAGCTTCGCAATTTCTGTGCTGCTAACGTGGAAGAGTGTAGAAAAAACATCATTTGCTGCTGTTGATGATTAGTAATTATTCTGACTTCAGATAATCAATCCGTTTCTTTGTGCAGAAGGGTTTTGTTTTTCATTTTACCAGGTCCTAATCATGCTTCTGTGTGTTGCCTTATAAAAGCTGACTTTGATAAAGGGCGTGACTAGGGGCAAAAGAGATGCCCAGGACTGAAGTGGAAGGAAGGGCTGGGAAGGCTACTAGGCAGAATGTATCTGGCAATACAGGCCAGGGTTGTTCTCCCTAGGAAACAAGATAAGACATGAAGTCACACCCTGTCCTTCAGTTCCAGACAGAAAACAAACTCTAGAATCCAGCTTTGCTCTTACTTAGCTCTGTATAATCTTGTTAATACTATGCATGTATGTCTTCTGGGAAATGTTTTTAATTTGCCTGAACAAAAGTAGTCAATTTAATTGATTTGCTTTCCTGACAAGCTTAAGAGAGGTATAAAAATTAGATCCTTTTTTCTTAAAGTAATTCATAGCGTTTCACATTAGATGCTGTTTAGTATTATGAAGCGCTTTGTGGAGGGCTTGTTTTATGCTTGATTTGTATGTCTGTATACTCAGTGCTCTGCAGGATAAATGGTAACTGATTTCACTGTGTATTTTAAGTTCTCTGCTGTCATTAGAAAAGCTGTTGGAGAGTATTGGAAAGCATTATCTCCCCGCTTAGAGATTTGTGCTTTTTGAGCAAGAACACGTGCTTGCTGTCCTTGCTTAGGAGAACTGCAAATGACATGAGTGTTGTGTCATCAGTGAAGGCACAGGTAATTCACGCATCTCCATACTTGAGAAGCTTGCATGGCTGTAGTGTACTGAGGTGCTGCTTCTTTGCACGAGCTGTTGATTTATAGATGGAGCATAGCTCTCAGTGCTTCTCTACAAGGCAGAACAACCATAAGAAGATACTGATGAGAATGCGAAATGCAAAAAGAAAATCCAGAGTCATTACGTGTCTCTGTGTTGTTGCTGCTTTCTTTTAGAAAATGGATGAGACAGTGCTAATTTTTCTGTGCTTTAACATTTTTTACTATAAGTTTACTTTTTTTACTTTAAATTCAGGCTGAAGTTCCAGGCAAAATAAGAAATGGAGTTTTCATCTGGATTTGAACAAACTGCTGTCACTAGAGCTGCACTGGGTTACTCCAGTGCAGCCTCTCAGGTCTGTGGCTCTGATAGGTGCTGATACTAAATTGAGTAAGACATCCTTGCAAAGTTATTGCAGAAGGACAGCAGTACCTCCTTTGTGTGAAGGTCATACCAGCATGCCTATTTGTAAAGTCGTGACTACTAAGACAGAGGGAAAATATTTGAAAAGCAAGGCAGTGCTCTGAAGCAAGCCCTGTGATGTGTGTCATGTTGCTGGGATGCTGTCATTGTGGGTAACTAGAAAGTCTGCCCTTGCTTGGGCCATGCTGCCGTTCTAGGCATTCCAAGATAGGCAAGAATTCCACCTCCTTCTTGTCAAGAAGCATAGGAACACCAGAAGAATACTGTGTATTTAGTTCAGTTGGTCCTTTTTTACCTTAATGGACGTTATCATCATGCGTTTGGGATGATCACTAATGTATATTTTCTGTAGAGTATGGTGGCTGTGCATTTTCTCTGAAGGAAAATGTCTTCACTTATTTTTAGCTCCTGCTTCAAAGAACGCCAGTATTTTATGTAGTATTTGTATTTGTTCTTTCTTTTTTCTGAGCCAACTCAAGGCAATAAAAGCCCTGTTCTCACACCTGGACAGAATTTGCATTCTGGTCTTTGTCACTGATTTTCCATGAGAGTTCAGGTGAGGCTGCATGAGGCTCCCATGAAAGGCCTGCATGGAACATGATGGGGCTCAGCTGCAGTAGTTTCATCCTAGTAGCAGTGCTGCTGTAACTGCAATGTGTAAATGAGACAGCATGGAACTGTATTACTCACATGTGCCATTTTTTAATTAGAAATGTATGATTGCATATAAATTCTTAGATGATGTAATCCAATATATTCACTGACGCATACAACCGAGGCAAAAATGCCACTGTAATCATAAAGACCTTTATCCTTGTTTCATGAAGCCTGGCGTCATTTCACTCTGACTTGTCTTTCAATCTAATCAGTCTGTACTAGAATTTAACTTCAGCATTTTGTTTATGGTTTCTGTCTGAAACATTAGGCAGTGGTCTTTATTTGCAGTCC
Organism: Upupa epops; assembly: GCA_013397515.1. Lineage (NCBI taxonomy): Eukaryota > Metazoa > Chordata > Aves > Bucerotiformes > Upupidae > Upupa > Upupa epops. Next base: position 42,878 of record VZRI01003112.1, read on the forward strand.
TGACCAGCGTGATGGTAAGCAGTAGAGAGCTCAGCGGCAGTAAGAGATTGTTGAATCATCAAGGAAAGCATCTACAAAAATTCAGTGACTTCCATATGTGGGTATCTCTACAGCTCATCCCTGCGTGCCCAGTATGTGAGCTATGTGAATGTAATCAGAATTCCTTTTTGTCTTCCTTTTCTTTCACTAGTAAGGTCTGTTCCAGAAGCCCTCATCTGAGCACCATTTAAGATTGTTTATATATGGTATTTTTAAACTAGGATACAAATTGAATGGCTCAGGTCAGATTTAAATTAGTTTTATTAGTTTAATTTAAAATTATTTATGAAGTACTTAATAAGATTAAATATGGTCTGTTTCTACTTTCTCCTAACCTGCTTGGAAAAGGAAAAGTGAAGAATTATTTGTATGACAGTACTGAGGTATCCTAATGTGGGATTATTGTGTATCTGAAAAGCAACAGAAGTTTTGAGAGGAAAACATAAAAATGTGGTTCCTAAAAGCTTTGAACCAAAAAAAGAAAGCAAGAAATACAGTAAAGATTCATAGTAATTTTTTTGGTGTTGGACCGCATGACCTTTGGGGTCCGTTCCAACCCAAACCATTCTATGATTTGATCATTTTTCAAGTTATTTGAAAACAAAGCAAAAACTTGAGAATTAAGAAAACATTATTGAGCTGTAAGAGTGTAGATTTCTAAGTCTTTAGCTATAGCCATGGTTTCAAGATGGCCATTTTCGAAGATAACTCTTTTTTGCAGTTTGAAGCCCAGAACTGCTCATGTAATGAGATTCTTAACTCAGAGCTAATTGTTGTAACACTATTCTACAAGTCCAAACAGCGAGTAATAATCTGAATTGCTGTTGTGAGGTGCAAAAAACCCCAATCCATTAAAATTCTCCAATACTGAAAAAATATGTGTTAGACCTGGGGTGGTCTGGGTCTATGACTGCAATTTCTGTCTCCTAATGTTCTGTATGAATATGACTTTTAAACTACTATAGTTGTGTTTTCTCATTGACAGGCTGTAAGTCAAATATCCCTGCTTCTGTAATTCTTTGCTGGTATAAATGTTCTTATATGTGTTTGCTGCTATTCTGAAATTTGATTTAAATTTTAATTTCTTGCTGTTTTTTGCCATTGGCCTGGTTAAACTTAGGCATTACATTTATCCTAAACGCTGGTCTATCCTGGTGTAGCATGTAAACATCTGCTTACTTTACCCTTTTGTCACTCTTGTTCCAATTTCTTTTTTGGACAGGCTATTCATAGGATCATAAAATGATAGGGATTGGAAGGGACCTCGGGGTGTTATATGCATGCAAGTACTAGGCTTTGGCATAAAATGTTCTTATGCTTCCTATCAGACATCTTCTGGTGCACTGTGGCATGTGTTGTACAGTTTACTGTCATGTGTAGAACTAAAAGATGAAAGCATTATTCATAATCTGTTATGCTGTGTGGTACTGATCAGACTTTCCCTTGTGATTCTTGTCTGTGCTCCCTGATAAGATGCAAGTTGCTGTACACAGCGCATGAGGGTTAATGAGTCATCATCTGCCAGTACTCTCAGCGTTGCAGAGATCATGGAAGTGTTTTTATCTCTACATACATATTCTGCATTTCTGATCTACGCTGAAGGATGCAAGCAAATATTTTGAAAAGCGTCTGTTTGCATCTAAGTCAGCACTCCAAGAACTTTATCTGACTACTGTTGCAAAGTTTGTTGGAAAAGTACTTCTCCTGCCATTTAATTAGCACAAAAAGTAGACAGGGCTAAGCTTGCACTTTTTGAATGAGTAGGTCCAATATTCTGTTCAGTTTACTTGGCCCTGCTGTTGCTTGGTGAAATCAATAATAGATTATGAACGGGTAGTGAAAGACAGATTTGTAGAAATTATTTCATTTGATACTTTCCTTTTAAGTAGAAGCAGTAAAAAGCCCAGAATAATTCAGTACAGAATAAATCTCAGTTTTGTTGCACTGATGTGTAAAGCTAGGCTGGTCTCCTCTTACATTTACTTTTAAACTGTTTATATTACTTAAAATGTCATTCCAGAGGAGCGTTTGGCTTAGGAATGCAGTGAAAGCCATTTTATTCCATGTATGGACCTGGTGTCCCAAAGCTATTTTAGTGAGTAGCTAGAAAATAATTTTCTAGCGAGCCATCATTTCATTTGTGTTTATGAGTGCTGGCCAGTTCAGTGAGGGAACTGCATTGTTCTGCAATTATGCTCTGCACTGCTTCATGGAAAAGACAGGAATTTTCATGTGCAGGCTGGGGTTGTGTTTTTTATAGCTATTTAAAACACTGTCTTGAAGTCACTGTTCTCAATTCACCTACTGAGGAACAAAACCCTTCCATGGCTAGAAGAGGCTCTCTTACAAACATGGCATCCCCAACTGGTGTTAATTAAGATTGCCTTGAACAGAACCAAGCCATTTCTGAACCACTGCAGGTGATGGTTCCAGCTTTCACATCTCAGCCTTCAGAAACTCATTGCTTTCTGTTGTTAGAACATGATGATAGGCAGGTGGAAATACGCTGATTCAGCAATGGAATCAGAAGTCTTTGTTTAAGCTTTTATCCTTGTGATTACTTCATGGCAGTTCTACAGAGGCCCACTATTATGGATATGGTGTAGCACTGTGCTGCTCTAGGAATAGTGCTCGCTGGATATTTGCTCACAGGACAGCTTTACATAGGGTGGCTCCCCAAAGGGTGGTAAGGAAAGTATATTTATTCAACTCTATTTTTATATGGCATTACGTTACGCTAAAGAAATACTTGAGTCTGTTGGTGCTTGTTCAGAATGCTGTCTGATGCTTGTATGATCTTTTAACTTGGAGGAAATGTTATAAAAGTAGAGGATGTATGTGTAATAGTCAGTAGCATTAGAAACAGTAGACTTTTTTGCTGTTGACTATTCCTCTGAAAGTACAGATACTCTATCTTCTCCTGCTCTAAGCAGCAAACAGTCATTCTAATGTGGCTGCCCAGTCTCCGTATATATTCTGGGAAGTCCTTTGTTTCTCTTCCAGGTTATTTATCTCTGGAATTAAATGACAAATTGCACCTCTGACAAGGCATGCAGCCTTCTTATTGAGACTACCAATTGCTGTCATCCATTGTCATAACCTTTATACTTTAAATGACCTGGAGTCAGATCTTCAAAGGTATTTATTTGCTTAAGAGCTATTAGACTCTAAATGGGATTTCAGAATTGCCTAAGTAAATTAGACTCCTAATTCATACTGTAGATCTGATTAGGAGGCTTCATGGATCTCTAGGTGCCTAAATACCTTTGTATTGTGGGATGGCAGGAGCTAGCCTGAAAGCATCCCTGAGGGCCACAAACCACTAGTCAGAGCACAAAAGTTTTTATTAATTTTTCATTTTTTGAATATAGTAGCAATCAAATTATTGAAAAAGAGGTAAAAGGCTCTGACTTTCCTATTAGGTTTTGTCTTTCCAAGCATTACGGTACACCAGCTTAAATGAGCCCATATTGTAGGGCTGAGCCAGAGTGGGTGTAGGGCTGATAGGATGCTTATGTAGCCTGCACCACTTGCAATGCCACCTCAGCTACAGTCTGAACCATTTGATGCTTCTTCTATTGAAATGTATTAAGACTTACATGTTTCATTAGCAATTGTCAGAGAAATCCATGGTAGATACCTCAATGGCTTGAACTTAGTGTATTCTCAGAATACTGCCATTCATTGGATTGCTTTCATTCAGCTTAGAGTTCTTGCAAAATTAGGTTTGTCTTTCAAGTGCATGCTCAATGGACAGTTCTTTAGGAACTTCTTTATGTTTCTAAAGAAATTTCTGGAAAATGTTTTAAACTTAGCCTTTAAACCTGGTACTTACCTTAACCTTTCCCCTGGCACAGTCTTCAGAAGTTGCAGGACGGGGCTCTGTAAATTCCGATTAGGTTTTTAAAAATTCACTTGTGCAGCAGGTATTGGGAATTAGTATGAGCATTATCAGTTTCATATTTCTTAGAGAATTGTTACTAAGTTCTTAGTCAATTGAGAAGTTTCTTGCACAAGAGAAGTTTCTTTTCAAGCCTGGGGCTTATGATATTGAATTAAAATGGCATAGTAGTCACACCATCAGACTTGGGCATATGTAATGGGCTGTCTGGACAATGCTATTTATCTCAAGGCTGCTGATCTCTCGCATTGGTGTGTGACAATTGAACCATGGTAGTAAAATGAACAGTGGAAAATTTTGAGTGGTCTGTCTAGATCTTACGTCTTCTAGCATCATGCTGTGATCCTGTATTTTCATTCTCTATTAAGCCTTCTTTGAAGGTTAATGTAAAACTGTTGCCAAAAAACACTGTGGAGAAGTATTTCCTTATTTAAACATCAAATATTTGGTTTTCCTCTGTAGCCATTGAAAATTATTTAATTGTCAAATATACCTGGAATTTCCTGGACACTGAAGAACACTGTTATCATTAAAAGGGGTAAAGGTGGAAAAGCTGGTGAAACTTTTACTAACACAGAACAGTGTAATGCTGGAGTACCTCTCAATAATAAAGAGCAGCTCTATAAAACTCAGAGCTGTCCTGCATTATGGAGCTTTGCCTATTTACTGCTCCATCTGAGCTAACTGAAAAATTCTTTTAATCTGAAGCTGCAGAATTTGATAATTCTAGGTTAAAGTGTTCCAGCTTTGATTTCTGTGTGAATGAAGTTTCCAGCATGTTCTCATGTTGGGAAAAGGAGACTATTGGCAGTAAAATACCAATACAAAGTTGTTGGTGAGGCACAGTGATATTGAAAGACATGTATCATATCAAATTTAAATATTTTGGCTATTTAGTCTCAAAAACTAACTTTGAGAAGTCATAGAATTGTAGAATCAAATAATTGGTGGGTTTTGTTGGAAGAAACCTTCAAGATCATCAAGTTCAATGGTTGACCCAGCACTGCTAAGTCACGGCTAAATCATGTCCCTAAGCATGACATTGTGATGTCTTTTAAATACCTCTAGGGATGGTGACTTTACCACTTCCCTGAGCAGCCTATTCCAATGTCTCAGAACAATTTCAGTAAAGAAATTCTTCTTAATATCCAGAATGAACCTCCCCTGGCACAAGTTGAAACCACTTTTTATCACTCGTTGCTTGAGAGAAGAGACTGATTACCACCAAGCTCCAGCCTCTTCTTAGTAGTTGTAGAGTTTTATATGATCTCCCCTGGGCCTCCTTTTCTCCAGGCTAAACAATCCACAGCCCCAGTTCTCTCATGTGCTCCTCGCAGGACTTGTGCTCTAGATCCTTCACCAGCTTTGTTGCCTTTCTCTGGACATGCTCCAGCACTTCAGTGTCTTCCCTGTATGGAGCAGCCTGTAACTGGACATAGTATTCAAGGTGCAGCCTCATCAGTGCTGAGGATGGGGGGACAATCACCTCTGTATTCCTGCTGGCCACACTATTTCTAATACAAGCTAATTCTGTTGGCCTTCTTGGCTACTTGTGTACAATGCTGGCTCATATTTAGCAAATTATTCATCAGTTAATACCCCAAGGTCTTTTTCTATTAGGCAGCTTTCCGGCCACTCTTATGGTTCTCAGTTGTGACTCAAGTGCAGGACCC
>VZRI01003114.1:0-15131 GCA_013397515.1 Upupa epops
AAACTGAGAAAGAACAATTGTGGTTTGTTTGAACTTGTCAAGAACTAAGGCAGTTTGTCAAATCGATGATTATAGCTGGACAATAAACTCAAGTCATATTTTGCAAAATGAATATGTTAGACTGAAGCCCTTGCTTTTGGGAACCAAAAAAAATGAGTGTAATAGGCATGTAAAGAAAGGGGCAATGATTTTAGGTAGCCCTAAAGCAGCTCCTATACGAGTAATTTTAGGCACCTGAACTAGAAGACAAATCTCTTCACTTTCTGATATTTTTTCTTAAACAGTAATTGAAAATATTTTTTGCATGATGGAGAAATGATCTTAGCTATAAATAAGAAACCGTTGAAGATAATTACCCATGATTTTTTTGTCTTCCAGAAAATAACCGTAGAACTAACAAAATTGCAACAAAAATATTTTGCTGAAAAGGAGTAACTTTTCCCGGAAGACATGTGGACTGTTTTTCATTAGTATGAACCATGGGAAATACTGCAGCTTCATGAGGGAAGGCCTGACATACGATTTCTATCAAAGATATATTTCATTTACCCCAGACATATTCAGCACTACTCTTATAAGATGTTCCCCACCAGCTGTTGTTGCTGCTGTTTGCTAGTAATTGATTGCTTTGTTCCTGGCCTGAGAAATAATGTCACTTAGTGCTTAGGCTACCAGTTTCTTCCTTTATGAACTATTAATTGTGCCAAATAATATGGAAAGGCTCCTAAAAATACTTGGGATACAAGCAAGGTTTTGAATTTGGTTGCTTAATTTCATCCTTCTTCACATAAATTATCCTGCAGTGAGCATTCCTGACCCTCTAAAATAACACAAACTTTCTAAAGTGCCTGCTTCCTTATGTATCAGCCACATGTCCTATTTTTATCTCAGTGGTGAATTCAAGAAGTCAAATTACCCATTACTAATGGTCATGTGGCTGCAGTAACTGAGAGTCCAGAAAATCCTGAGAAAATGTCTTTGGAAATATGCAAGAAAAGCTCAAGTGTGTGCACTTTGCAGTAAATGATTAGATGAAGAATCTAGATAGCTCTTTCGTTTTTGGGGTTTTTTTTGGAGACTCTTTAAAGAGTAGCATTCAGGGCCATTCTCATTATGGATTTGCATTCTGGCACCAACTTGAGACTACATTACACAGTTACGTGACTGAGACTTCAGTAGCACTGCATGCAAGGGTAAATGTGCACCAGGACATATCAAGGCCATGAAAAATGTCAAAGTCTTATAGATTTTCTCTTTTAATAGATGGTGGTTGTTTAAATTGGCATTCACAGTTGACACATTATGAAAGTGATGAATTCAATCACAGAAGTGAAACGAATGGATTAATGCAGGGTTGTGTTGGGTTTTTTTCTGGAGGAATTTTTTTATGGTTGCTTTTAATAAAGAGGAATGTGCTTGTATATGTTTATTTAAAAATGGCCAATGCTTAAATATAAGTGATGCTGTATTTAAACATGATCAATTCTTATAGATACTTCCCTTCTGAAGCTGGCTAACAGTCCCATTGCCGATTGTACCACCATCATTCTTGTGATTTTTTGGGAGTTCTGGAAAAAATTCTGTGGAGTATGCTTTCTTTAAAAGGTTAGAAATGTTATTCACCTAGATACGTTAGTGCCCCCAGTCACTCCATTAGAAAACAAATTCCTCACTACAAGCCACAAATGCGTTTGTAGGTGTATGTGTTCAGTTTGGGAAAGTGCAGTACAATACACCACACAGTATAAAAAATGCTTTGGAATTTGCCTAATGACAAATTCCATAATTGGATTAAACCTCAGAATTCTTGTTAATGATGTAAAGGAAGCTAGCTGTGCATTAAACGCTTGATAGACTTTATTCCAGAGAGTAGTTGAAAAATTCATTCTAATACGTGTGAGTACTGAACAACTTCACTGGTAACAGTACAAGACTTCACAGTTACAGGCATAAGAGCTGGGCCTAAAAATACTGAAAGAAAAACCCCATATTTTTCTTCAGTGGTTCTAACCATGGAAAAATAATAACATTATTTCGTTTTCACACGTATTCAAAGGTAAAGGTGAAGAACTTACACTGGATTTTGTCCAGTCTTGTAATACTACTTTTTAAATCTTCCAAATGAACACTGAACATTCTGTCTGACTTTACATTTTTATTAAGTTATATTCCCCAAAAGGTCAAATTTCATCACTAGTTTTTCCTGAAGTGCATTGGTTCATTGATTTGCCACTGGCTGGAGGTACATCATTTTCACTCATGTGCTAAAGCTCCCTGCTGAGCTTCCACAAGCATCCCGTTCACTCCAATCTCTTGAGCCTGTTTGCTAGATATGCTTCAAAATATTGCAATACTACTTCTGAAAATATTGGTAGAAGGTGATCTGTAAAGGTCGTCTAGTCCAGCTCCCAAAGATTGACTTGATTCTCTTGGGAGAGACCAGCATCAAGTGAAGTCCTGTTGAATTTTTTTAAGTTTGTTGCCAAGCGAACATGACTTGATCACTGTAGATTATGGTATCAAAAGCAGCCAGGGACTTAAACCTAAGAACTTTCTGCAGAAACACTAGGTGTTTATTACAGCAGATCTGTAAGAAAAGATTACTGAAAATGGAGAAGAAAATAGAGCATCTAGTAGATTGCCCAGAAAGAGCAGGAGTTTCTTGTAGTGCTTTATATAAAGTCTATGTCAATAAAAAATTTGTTGTCTAGGGGTTCTTATGTACATGTTGTTGATTCTTTCTTCTCCTCTCTGGTTGAGGCACAGCATCCATCCTCCTTATTATTTCTAACAAATTAATTGCTACTAAAATTCAATGATCATCTCCATCTGAAACCAACAAAAAGTGTTGTGGGTCAAAATCAGATTTCTTTAGTTATAGTATAAACCAAAATGCTCTTCATGGTCACTATGACAATATTCGCACTGAAAGTCTGACTCTCGCCCATACCACTGGGTCTTCCATTTTGAGCCAAGTTTTAAACAGATCGGTTCAGTAGCTTTAGAGGCCTGAATACTTAACATTCATAAACTTTTCTTCAGCTAAAACAGCCTAAACAAACTTCATTTGGACAAATTCAGGACATTCCAGAGCTTCTTAAGGCCTCTGAGTTGCTGACAGAGTAGTGTGACTCATATGTATGACAGCAGAATGTAACAGACTTAATCAGGGATCTGGGCCTCTGCACAAAGGAGAATACAGGACCAAGAGGGAAAGATGCAGTGTTTGCAAACTACCTGCTAAATATGCATTACCATGAATATTTATGATAACCACGTGATTTCTCTAATAATGCAGACATGTGAAGATGTAAACATGGAGAAACAGTTCTGTGAATAACATGTTTTTCTCTCTGCCCAACCAGGTCTGTTTTGGTTTTGGGTTTGGGGATTTTGTTGTCATTCTAACCCTGAGCCAAGATTTTTCTATAATCATACAAGAAGGAAATTTATTGTTCACAGAAATCAGGAACCAAGAACACACTTACACACCCCAAAACTACTCACATTAAAAGAAAATGTTGAAATTTAATTTGAAATAGACTTTATCTATTTTACTTTACACTGTACCTGTTCAAAGAGATCTAGCAGAGCTTTAAGTAAGGAACAGAGCATTTGCAGTTCTAAGCTGATGTATACTAAGTTTCATTGCCCTAGTCTCCAACAGTCATATATCAAACGCATAGTTAGTTTAGATTAACATATTTGTCCCTTGAGGAGAGGTAATGTGAGAATTAAGGGCACTGAGAAGTAAAGATACATTATCTGTTCATGTGTTAATCCACTCAGGTTGCATTTTCCTTACGGAAAGAGATAGAAGAGACTCCGGAAAGTATTTGCAGTTGTGTTTGCAGTTCTTTAACATTTACATAGGACTGAAAGACACAGATTGCAGCCTTAGGCAATTTATTGTCTATTTTTCTGATCAGAAGACAGAAAGAACTTCCCCTAAATTTCTCTGTGGTTCTCTGCTGCCTTGCCATTCACATTCCTAGCACTCAGAGCCTAGGAAAACCCAAGAAAATGCCAAAATATCCTGGTCTAGTTTTACTGCAATGTTTGTAACATTTTTTTTCAGTAATCTGGAGCCCTTTGTATCCTGTGTTAGCTTTGTAGGACTCTTGTCTCTCTAGTGTCTTGGATTATATTGAGACCACAGTATCCTTCCTGTCATTCAAGTAAAATCCTCTACAGAACTCCCAAATACCTTATATATCCCTTAATAAGCAGACTGTGATATCTATTCTTAACTATGGCTGTGCTCTCAAGACAGGAATTCCTGTGTGTGATGGGTGAGAACAGATTTTGGGTTAATAGTTGAACACAGAGAACTAATTTGAATATTATCTCAGGTTTAAATTTGGTAAGCACCATTTTGGAAAGGTTGACCAAGATAATTAGGTCCGTGTGCCCATCCATAACAGATAGTCTTTATGTAAACTTCTCTTAAACCTTTCCAGACTCATATACATCTGCAAGAAGTAAATCACTAGGTAGAATTATCAAGAATTTTGAGCATCTCGGTGCTTTTCCAAAACTAGTTAAATGGCTTCTCTCTAGTACTCTGGTGTAACTAAACAGCCATTGCAATAAGTGCATCCTTTTCTACACAGAATTGATACTTTAAAGTTTAATTTGTTTTACTTGCACACATCTGACTTCACCTTTCTCCTATAGACGGCAACAAGATGGGAAGTATATCCCTTCTGTCTTCCTCTAGTACATTACTATTCCTCTAGATATTTTTTGTGTGTAAGCTCCTGACACCACTCAATCCTTAATAAACCGATTGAGTTCTATATGGTTTTCTATATGGTTTCAGCATTTCCATATGGCTGAAAAATTAATTTAAGTCAGACAGCTTCCTGAAAAAATCTCTCTTGACTGCTTTTACCCAGGAGTTCTCCAATCTTCCTTCATTCAAGTCTTTCCTTAGAAGATATGTTTGTGGCAGCCATATATGTAACTACCTCATATCAGAGAATCAGAGCTTGATCCTTACACTTTCTTCAAAGTAACTTTGTGACATTCCCTTATCCAGAGCCACCTCAGAAGCTGTCTTGTACTGTGGGATGTCCATAATTATTCAGTGTCTGCTTATTTGGGTGCTTCTGGTACATCTCTGAAGTCACCTCTGAAAAGATCCTGTCTCTTGATCCCTCTTCTCCAAAACTATAAGAATGCTTAAAACTTTCTTGTCTCAATACACTGACAAGTAGAATATTATGCTCTGAAGGAAGAGACAGATTATCACTGTTGTTATAATTATTACGGTAGTGGTTATACAGAATCCCTCTGTTCTTTTACATCTTAAAATAATCTTAATTTGCACCTGAGATTGAATCTCTGAGAGTTCATAATACTACGTCATCATTCTTTTTTTCTTTTGGTACCTGGTAAAGATTTCACCTTTTTGTTTGAAGCTTTCTAGAACAAGGTAAACAAACATCTGTCAGCCCCATTTTGGGAAATGATCTTCCTTTACCTCCAGGGGTTGGAATAGGTGATCTCTTGAGACCTCTGTTGTCCTAATTTCTGTGAGACAGTGATTTAGCGTCATTAATATTTTTTAGTAACACTGATTTCTAGCACTTCACAAAAAATGATTTACAAGTAATAAGGGCAAAAGAAAGAGATACAAAAAGAGTTTTGTAGATAGGTACCTCAAATTCTTGCAGATGTCAGCCAGCTATGTTATAGGTGATTATCTTTCCTTTGTAACCCTCTTATGCCTCATTCGTGTGACATGGAAACAATTACATGAAAATGCAGATGTAGATTCCAGTAATCTCTTTGGAATAGATAAATAGACTTTGAAATAATTTACAAATGATGCACAAAATCTGTGGGCCATCTGCTCACTGTTGGGGAAAAAAACCCACGTTTCTCCCAACAGGCTTTTTATATACAGGATTGCTCTTTTCACACAGCAAGGAAGAAAACAATAGATAGCCAGCAGTCTGGAATGCAACTCACTCACACACAATCTGTGAGCTGCATTATGATCTCTTGAAAGCAAAGAACAGGGGCAAAAACTGTGAGTGTATTAAGAAACTGTTTTTTTCCACAGCCATATGTGCAGCCAGGGCGAGGACCATTCACAGCAAGAACTGCCTGAGCTATCTTCTCTCCAGATAGCTGAGGATTTGAAGTGAGTGCAAGATGGAAGAAGGCAAGGTGGGATTATAGCAATAGACCACAGTTTGTGGTGCTGCCTATACTGCAGTATCTGCCTCTGACAAGCTCCTGACAAACTTGCGCATAATTTCTTCTGGTGCTATTCCAGTATCTTGTGGAGCTCTGCCTATGCAGGTCACTGAAAAGGCTTTCCTTAAAAGTCCTTTATGTTGAGCGTGTAACATAGAACTCTAATTCAGAAATAGGAATGAGCTTAAAATCTCTTTGAATTAGAGACATGTAGGCTGAGCTCTAAGAATAATGGTCTCAAGGTCTTTTGCCTGGTTCTTAATCATGTAGGTCACATAAATATTACTGGTGTTTGCACAAGCCAAGTCACAGCCTTCTTGGTGACAGAACTGTCAGTCTAGACTAAGCTGAACTACTGAGGACAGTCCTCTACTGTGAGTCATAGTCTACACGTGTCCATATCAGCACTTCAGATTTTCTTGACAAGCCCATCTGTGTTTGCTGGCAACGCTCTCTAGCTTTGACCAGAGTGGAAACAATTCAGTACAACTCTGAATCAGTTAAATGCTGGTTGCTGAACAGTAAGATTCCCAGCTAGAAAGTGGCTCACCACAACAGTCACATTCTTCCTGTCAGGGAGATCCTGCTGAAAAGTCCTGATGTGAGAAAGATGAAATAAAAGGTTGTCAGGATTTTATGTGAATTACAGGGAGGTGAACGGGGTCATGGTATAGTGCAAGGCCAGGCAAGCTATTAGCATGTGCCACCATTCTGACTGAAGTGTATTCACAGTGACTGAGAAAGCAACTGATGAGGCAGGCATACAGGATGTAGGCTCCCTGATGTGAAGCATGGTCTTCTCTTGGTGGTGCATATCACTCAATGAAATGTGAAACAAGTGGGCTCAGAACAGAGTCCACTGCATTGATAATTTGTAGTAGAGGTAAAGGGTAGAGACCTGAAGATAAAGGCTGCAAAATTTCCAAGTAGCTATGGAAATTTTAGTTTTATTTAACTATTACATCCCGATAGATTGTTCCAGGTTTCAATTTTGGCAGCTGGTTTTATTAGATATCAAACTCCTACTAGGAAAGAAGTCAAGATAGTCGTAGTCCACCATTAATCTCCAGAGTTCCACAAGTCTTTTGGGTTTGAAAAAATTGTACACAAATTATTTTGTAGTACTCCACTTTAGAGAACATTTTTGGTCAATAACAAAACATGGCTAACCATGTCAAGTTTGGGAATGCCTTTATGGTAACAAGTGAGCTGAGACTCAGTGCTAAAGCAGAAACTATAGGCTTCTAGAAAGACTGCTGATATAAAAGTTAAAAAGAATTGTGGGCTAGATTGGTGAGGTAAGTTTCTCAGCTAAGGCCTTGAGGAGTAAGCCTTCTTCACTTTTTTCCCAGTTACTTGACAATGGTTTCCATTCACTCAAACTTATATTACTTATGTGACCAAATTTGGAAGAAAATATTCAAAAGCTCAGTCACTGGCCCACGCTGGGCCATCCTTCAATTTTTTATATCACTAAGGAAACATATCACACTACTAAGGAAAATGCCATTGAGCTCAATGGGATAATTTGAGTAAAATCTCATCAGTGGGAACTAATGCTATATGTAGAAGAGCAAAGCTGATCAGATTCATACTTGTTTATGATGTGAAGAGAAATATTTTTCCCCACTTCTGCCATCAAGTTTTATTTAACACTGGGAAATATTTTAGTGCAACTGGTAGTAATGCTGCTGTGAAAGACGACTGTCTCAAGGGGATTCTATTTTGGCTCAGTGTCATTTCAAAGGCTCAGAAGAACTGGTTAGATCATTTGCAAATTCGAATGGGGAATCTGTAGTACAGCAGTGCTGCCACACAGCATTTCCACATACGGTTTTTGTTACCCATTGTCTGTTCAAAGTGCTAGACACTGGCTGTGTGACTCCTATAAAACTTTCTTTTGTAATTTATTTATCTAGGAAACCACAGTTTACACTCAATGTCTGGTTTCCAGTGAAGCCTTGCTTTTATTTCCAGCTGAACTTGCTGAGGCACAAAAGGGTCAAACAAGTAGTGAAAGGTCACTTGTTAGTATTAGCCAATGCATCAGACCAAATCACTACACAGTGCCTCTGGCTGGTCAGTACTCCTTTAAGGATATATTTTACACTATGCTCCTCTTCCACTCACCTGCTTAAAATGTTCCTTTATGGAACCTGCACTGTAGAAGGTCCACGTTACCCCAAAGTTACTTCATGACTGTGTTAGGAAAAACTCAGAGAAGATTATTTTGTAGATGTAGACTGCACAGTAGATGAGGGTGTATACCATCATATACTCCACAGACATGGTGTTCTCGTTTTCCAGAGTTTAGTGATCTCACAGGCCTCATTCCTTTTCCTTGTATCCCTCTGCATTGGGTACTATTGAATGGAAAACAGTGGAAACAAGAAAAGCATAAACCATTCCATATGGTTCTGGTGTGGAGTTGGCATACCTGTCCACAGATTTGTGATCAATCTTGCCTATAATGATAAAATCTTCATACAACACATTGCAACTAAAGCTATTAAATGTTCATGAGAATCTGATAGATCACATCTGTTCAATTACTGCCCCTTACTTCACCTAGTCTTAAAGTGGAAAAAAAGTCCCTTATGATAATGCCTGTAGTTTAAATGATTTACCATGACAGGCATTGTGACCAAAGTGAAAAGGGTCAAAACTGGAAAGGAGAAAGATCAGATCAAAACAGTACAGTAAGTCCTAGCACTCAGGCAGTATTTGAAAGAAATTTTCTTAATTCTACTCCAGCAAAAGATACTGAATTTACTAATTGAGCAGACTGCATTGGTCACGTGAAAGCTGCCCACACAAAGAACGGAATGATAAGTTTTGCCATTACACAAAGATCTGCTTCAATAAGTGTCTGCTTTCCTCCTAGGCTGTCAATGATCATCAACCCCCTTCTGTGTTTGGTGTGTGTATAGCAGAATGGCCAACGTGTAGGACAATCAGGCAGAGTGGGAGGACATTGATGTATGGTATCAGGTAGCACAGAGAAAACATGTGGATATGTCTTCATCTCAGAACTGGGTAGTGGAATTATATGCCACAGCCTAGAAAAGGGAAAAAACTGGGAAAAAAAGAAAGGGACAAGTGAAGTTTTTCTATTGTCAGAAATAGAAAACCCCTTAACTCTACAGCTCAACCTTCTGCTAGGCTTTCTCTGCAAATAATTGTTGAACGGCCATCCCTCTTCATGAGCCTGGTTTCTGAGAGAAGAAAATAAAGTCATTTTGTAAGTGTTGTAAATGATCCAGGAGACACTTTATTGCTCTTCCTTGAGCCCATACATAAAGCTGTTTCCCATTTGTGGTTTTTCACTGCATACAGCACTGACAATTACAGATGATCAAAAATCACAAACCTGATATGCAAAACTATGGGATTCATTCCCAAAGCATGTGTTGGCTTCATCTGATTTATTTAAAAAAAGGACTACAATTAATTGTTTACTCTGCCTTTAAGCTTTAGAATTTTTCCTGTCCCTTTGGAGACCCAGAGCACCTGGGATACCTAAAGAGTCACCCTAGAGTCCCAGAGCCCATACATGCATTCTCCATTCCTTCAGCTCTACTATAATTTCCAATCTCATCAGTACATTCACCACATATTTATTTTTTCATTCCACCAAGTTTTCTTCTTCTCCAAAGACATACATACTTAATTCTTCCCCTATTTTTCATAGCATTTTTTTAGGATCTTGGAGATCCATTTTCACCTGCTGCTCCCATCTGTCCATTCAAAATACGTTTCTCCATTTTAGGATTACTCCATTTCACCAGTTCAACAAGACAAGGCCTGGTGGAGGGATGCTCTAGAGACAAAAGGCAAAGGATTAAGGATTTAGTCCCTGAGAAGTTGAGTATTTCTTATTCCTCCTTTCTGTGAGAATGGCATTTCATACTCAGTGGTGAGGGAGAGCAGCTGAATTTCCCCTATGAGATCCTCTTCTCAACAAGAGTGGCAGACAATAGAAAATATTTTTCCAGGAAAACTAAAATTCAAGAATAGGCTGGAGCTTTTGTTGAGCTGGCAATGGCTCCAGCTACAAATGAAATAGCCTTCTCTCTATCCCCCACCATACTGTATCATAAAGATTGTTTCCCACTGTGTAACACATCATCAAACATCTACAGTTGTGGTAGACAACTGTAGATTTTTGGCTAAAAATTAGATCCTGTTTTTCTCCTTTTATTATATGGTCCTCATCACCTGTAGGAAATCAGCATCGTTTGATAACAGAACTCTGCCTTCCCTCATGGACATGCTACTGTTCCTAGGTGGAACTGACCCTGTGAATTCCTGAAGCCATAGAATATGATGAGTCACAGGAGCTTTAGCGCTGGGAGCTAAGCCTCGTGTTGTCTGATGTCCCTTGCCTGCCAATACCAGCTGTTTCCCATAGACCTACTGCGCTGTTGAACATAGCGAAATGCTTTCAGCAGGGATGTCCAAAGGAAGCACACAGGATGAAAGGAAGGAGAGTGCACTCTGCCTGCTGGCACTGTAAAAAGAACTGGGAGTAATTTAGAAGAGAAATACTGAAATGGTTAAAAACTTCAAATAAGATGCTGCTGCTAGCTGTGTTCTTGTCACCTCCATAAACTATGTTTCTTTAGACTCTTGGAACAATTTCTTTTTATCTTCCTGTTAAGGTGAACTAATGATAATAATGTTTAGAACTTGAAGCTGTTCTTAGGACATTTCCAAGAGAGAGCAGTATTTTCAACACATGTATATGTGCATACATGTATACTTTTTCAACAGTCACTACTACTCATTCTGAATATTTATAAATGTAGAACGTTAATACATGCATGGGTATAAGTATTTCAGAGGAGGTCACAATTTTTTCTTGAAAGGTGGCATATAGTTAGAGATTTAGCTTTAGTTTTGAAGTTCAGTCCTGCTGGTTTTCATCTTTCAAATGGCCCCATGACTCTATCATAAAGACAAAATCACCCCTCTGCACTGCTATTTAGGCCCTGCCACTGAGCTGCTAGGGAAGGAGCAGTTATTGTAATCCATTTACAAGAAATTAAAATGAGTTATAAAATAGATGTAAATTAACAAATAATGCTCAACACGTCTGTGGTGGATTATAATCTTTTCAGATGCAAACTCTGGAAAAGTAGGACCTGTACTTTTTTATATTAGTTGGGAAATACAAAATGCCATGAGATCCTGAACTAGAATATTAGTGCTATAGAACAATAATAATAATTAAAAACAGAACTAAAAAATCTTGACCGCTGCTCCCACTCTTTTGAGTTTTGGAGCAATGGAATTGCATTCATGATCTTAAGTTTATTTGCTTGGATTAGTTCCTGGCCCATCTGAAGATTGATTCTATGACCTGAGCTAGCATAATATAATTTTCTGCTACTTTTCCTGAGCTGTAGTCCAGAAGTTAGGGTCTGTTATCATTTTAATAATTCAACAAATATTGTGATAACTTGGATTATCTAGTAAATGGAGTCAGATTCAAAAGGAATAAATCAACTTCCAACAACCAATTTGATACAAACCCCCCCTGTTTGTCAAGTTATAAATGTTTTGGTTTTAAATATCTAGTGGAGGAAGGAAGGTTTTATGATTGATATAAAGACTGAACTGGGAGTTGGAGGGCCTGAGTTCAATTTGCAGCTCTTCACAGACTTCCTGTGTCACCTGAAATAAGCTGTTTACATTTCCCAGTTCTTCTCTTTCCTCCCTTCAAAAAAGGAATAATTATATTTGATGACATCACAGGAGCTTTGTGACACTACCTTAAGAAATTAGACTAACAACTCTTAGACAAACTCTGGCTCTTGGAAGTTAGTCTATAATTTCATGTTCTCAATAGGCTCAAAACACCCTGGAGGGTCTATCATACCTCCTACGCACGTGAGGAACTGTATTAAACTAAGGTGAATTGGGATGGCTTTTCTTAGTTGGTTGTATCTGGGAAGGTTGATTTCTATAATCTTTACCTTCTTGCTAACTGGGCTGGTGTCATACTTGTGATTCTGTAAGTGAAAAGGTTGTCAAGGATGCTCTTCAGCAAATATCACGTTTAAATAAATAAATAAAACCAGTAATATATGTATAGGGTTATGAGGAGGGGACTTTTGCAGAAATTCAGAGTAGAAGAAGTTCTTACGTGCTATTAGAAGCTTCTAATTAAAAGGATCTTCAAGTTTATAATTTTTCTTTTTTGTTAAACAAACTTAATTCCTTTTGATTTGTAGTCATTTGAAATCAGGATACATTCACAAACAATGTATAGTTTGTATGGGTTGGTGCATGTATATGTTTAGATATGTAAGCATGCCGTTGCATACTTGCAGTGTGTATGCATAAAGAAAGTTGTCCAAGGGCATGAACTTGTGTATGAAAGTAGGAACAATAATTTTTGTATTGCAGCTGTGTCTGTTTTCAACATCAAAGAGAAATGAAAACAGTAAAAGTAAAAGAAAAGAAGGGGAAAAAAAAGAAACATAAACCAAAACTATTATTAGAGAAGAACAAAGGAACTGATCCCACAGACAGTTTTTCAACAGCTGGCAAAGTTCATCAGCTATTTTTACTGGTCTAGTGCCGATCCTGTTAACTCTGCAATTTTTTCTGTTTTGTTTTGTGTACTTCTTTTCTGTTCATGAATATCACTCATGGTTGGATTTATTTCAATTATGCAGGTGTATGTGTTAAGTAAAACCATACTGAATCAAGGAAGTGCAAAAATCAGCACCCTCAATACTTCTGTAGGAACTCGTTGCCTTGATCTGCCAGGCAGGTGGTCTTTAGATAATATATATTTAACAACTGGGCCAGCATTTGAATTAGCTTCCCTGGATATTGTCATGCCATAAAGGAATCCTTCAAGTAAGCACCTTCATTCCACTTTTAAAGTGAGCTGAGAGAAAATCAAGGCTGCCAGCCACTGACATTCAGAAAGGATACCAGTTGTCAAACAGTCTAATGACTAAAAATCACATGCCTAAATATAACTGGGAAACTCCTGGTTTCTTTTGGTTTGTTCTTTCTAGCTTGCAGTTCTGGTCTAGAAACTGGAATCTATTTATTTTATAGGAGGAAAACTGAGATTCTTGCTTAATCATATGACCCCAGGAGCTGAAGCTTAACGGAAAAGAAACAGCAAAATGTCATAAGACACAGGATGCACATTACGAGAGTTGGCAATGCTGATGTCACATACTCCTCTGCTTCTGAATCTTGGATTGACTAAAAGAGATGGGTTTTCAGCATCCTGCAGAAGCTGTGTGTGCATCCAGAAGTTTCATCCATAAATGATTCCTGCTGAAGCAGCTTCTCTCCCTTTTATGGGGCTGATGAAAGTATTGTAACTGGTAGCAAAAACTTTTCACTACCAATAATTTTTTCCAGAAATAGACTGTGAAAGAAACCTGGGAGAATATTTTTAAGAATGTATTGATTAAGGAAACTTAACTGTCTAAAGGATGTGATCTGCTTATCAGTAGCAAATTATTTATAGTCAGACTTTGGAAGAAATCCATCGCAGGGACAAGGGAATGTAGCTGCTGCCTAAAGTGGAGTAGCATCCATAGATAGGGTGCAGATAGAACAATAAAAACTTTTTGATCACTTCTTTGAATATTTTCTAATTATGCCATCCAAAGAAGACATGAATTCACTGAAAACCCAGCCTGCAGATACATCCAAAAATAAAAATTATTTTTGCCCCATTTGAGATGTTATTAGTGACATTTCCCCTAGTGACAGGTTCAGAATTCCCTCTTAGCATCTTTTTCTGGCAATGCAACATCTATAAAGATCTATCTGGACAGAAGTGGACAATCTACGCAGAGTTTTCTTATGCAGTCCCTGTAGGGATGCAAAGACCTCCAACAAGACTTTCCTCACTTATGGAAGTTAAGGAACTGTCTAAATCTGAACAATAGGATAGGCACCTGGAGTTAGCATTTACTTTCAAACAGCAGCTTCTAAGTCCTGGATGCTGATTAATCATTTACACCTGCATCTTTATTATCTGAATTTGAATTCAGATGATAAACGAATACTAATGAGTAATTGCTCAGAAGTAGAAGACTTATGCATAGTGTGGGAAGGTTTTATAAGCATAGTTGCCCTTCTTTGAGAAGTTTATCCAATAAACAGTAATTAAACAGGCTGGCTGCACAGATGAAGAAAACTCCCTGCATCTCTCTTTTATGGTTGCTGAGCCACTGCACTCTTAAATGCAGTAGTCATGAGGACAGTATGAACCTCTATAATGAAAATTATACCAAACACAAATTTTCCACCTGCTTAGTACATGATCGTAACACTCTTATTTTGCAATCCATGATTGGATTACCATGGTTGCTGTGCTCTGCACAGAAGACAGAATCCACGCTCACACTTCAAGTTCTGTATATGCTTCATGAATCAAGGCAAAGACATAGACTGGTTGTTTCTTGCCTCGCATATGGATTGCTTGGAGCTCAAACAGGGCTTGCAGTGGACCTAGTTTACAGAATTAGCAAGAGCAAGTGTTCCTCAGTTCTTTCCCCACGATCTGGAATGGAATCAGGTCTTTCTTTGAGCTACCTTTAATTTATATGCACCAACATCTTTCAAAAGGATTTTGTTAGATTTTGATCATGACCATTCTTAGGGTGAGTACATTTAGCTTTGGAATTACTTGATAACATGTGGAATAATATTTACATTGGCCTACTATGAGAGGAAAACATGAATATTTCAAACTGTGTTCCACATGTTTACTTTTTAAATCCTCCTAAGCCAGCTAATTTTTACACTGGGTCTGTACATTCATTACCTGGTATCACACGCTCAAAGAAAATGTCTATGGGCTAGCATTAAGAGGTCATCATGCTGATTTCCCCTTACATACAGAATCATTCCCTATAGAAATATTTGTTCTTAAAAGTACT